>WBMZ01005812.1:0-143917 GCA_013400975.1 Atrichornis clamosus
CACACACACACACAAAAAAGCTGGACACCAGAGTGCCAACTCTTGTAATCAAAAGTATCAGCATTTTTGAAGGATATAGCTCAGTCTCTGCTTCGTGAAACTTGAGCCCCTAGCAGAGGCATTGTGGTCCCAGTATGGTATTTTTTGGTAAATCTGGGAGCATTGTGTTGAGGGCTGCCAGAATTGGTGAGTTGTGTATGCACTGACCTTCTGGGAACTGGTGCAAAGAAGTGATACATCTCAACATTAGAGCTGGCTCAGGTTGCAGCTTGTTGATACCTTCTGAATGCCTCTCAATCCCACAAAGTCACTGAAAACTGCTGGTATTTAGCACCCTAAAATAGCAGTAGTAGTTCTGGACAGAACTGTTTGGTCTTGGCAAATAGACAGTACAATGAGGGATCTTAGATGCCCTTGCTTGGCTTTAACTGGAGGAGCAGGAGATTTCCAGATAAGTCTGCTGTTATCAGTATTGGTTTGAGATTACTCACTATCTCATTCCCTTTGCAAGGTAATGAATACCATTGTATCCCACCAAAGAAAAATCAATCCAGACAAAGTATTTTTGCCAGGAGAGAATAAAGAACTGATGTTCAGACATCTGCTTTGGGAGAGGAACTGCTGTTGCTCCCATCTGTGAAGCAAGTGAAACCTACTTCGTCAAGGCAGTAACTCAATTAACAGCCTGAGGGTATTTTACTAAAAGAAAAAGATCAAGAAAAGAATTTCTTCCTAAGTATGCTGAGAACCTCGATCTTTCTTTAATTCACTGCAGTATGTTCTGCAGTGTGTAAGTCTCTTAGAGTCTGAGGAATGCTTATTTTTGTATTTTAGGTCTCCAGCGTCGTAGACTGATTCCTGCTCCATTGCCAGATGCTGCCTCCTTAGGAAGAAAACCCAGTGTCACTGGCCAATGGGTTGATCTACCACCTTTGCCAGGCACTTTAAAAGAGCCATTTGAAATTAAAGTTTATGAGATTGATGATGTGGAACGATTACAACGACACAGACAAGAGGAAACTGAGGTCAGTACATATTTTACAATGTAGACAACTTAAATTACAATATACAGACAGAGTCCTTGCTTGAATGCTGGAATGGTGTTCAGGAAATTGATTGCAATTAAAGCACTATAATTATTAATTTTACAATTCATATGTTGGGGTACCCTTAACACAGAAAATGAAAATGATTACTATCTAAAATTAATTGTGTCTAACATGACTGATGGTGTAAATGGAAGTTACCAATGAATACATTATGAGAAGAATTCATAACCTTAGCCTGACTGATGAAACCTTACAGGCTTCCTCAACGATAGGGTCATTAACTCTTTATGTAAATGACAGGATTCTATTAAATCAGGGACACACTGAGTTTAACTAACTTGTAATTGGAAAACACTTCAGCTAAGTCTATTTTGGAAACCAGAATTCTATGTTCTACTGATACGTTTTTCCCATTTCTTTCATACTAGCCTTTCCAGGATGTTGAGAAGGTAGGAATGCTTTTAAGAAAATAAGAATTCATATATTTTAGCATTACCTGTAACTCTAACATTATCATTAGGATGTGTTTATCATTTTAATTACTGGAAAAAATATTTATCTACAAACAGTAGTAATTTCAGAATATATTAAGAGGTGTTTGCTAAGTCAGAGAAGTGCAACAAATGCTCAAGTGATGCAGCTTGCTGATTCTCTAGATTAGAATCCATTAACATAAACTTCAAATAAAAAGATACCCCAAAAATCCATAAAACCCCCACCAACCCTACAACCAAATAAAACAATCCACCTGCTAATTTACAAGTAGTGAGCTGGGAGCAATTTGTGTCAGACTGTTGGAAGTCAGCTCACAACAGGAATATTTATGGAAAGGTCTTTCTGTGTCTTAAAAGGGTCTGATGTATTTCCATACCAAGCTGAAGATACTAGAGAGACGCCAGCAGCGAATCAGAGAAATAAAGACAAAGCATGAATTTTTGAAGGAAGAGCTGGAAGAGACAAAGTGCAGGTTGATGATGGATCCAAATAAGTGGAAAGAAGATTGTAAGTATTTTGCTAAAACAGCCTTATGATCAGCTTTTAACAGATTTTCAGCATGTCAGCAATCCCAGTGAAAAACTTAATCACTTGCTAGGTTATTTTGCTGAATTTAGTACTAAAATACTCTGTGACTCAATCTGTGTTTCTGTTATATGAAATTTGAACAAAAAAACCATTCAAACCAACCAGAAGAGAACATAAAAATGGTTCACACTGGAGACAGTGTGATGCTTGTTAATATTAAATATATAATATTTTATTATTATTCCTTCTGAAGAAGGAAAAATTTGTGTCCATATCTGTGTTATAGCTGGGAAATTGAGGCATGAGATTTGTTCGCAGACTGAGTGCTATGCTTTACTGGAGCCTCAAGGTAGAGTTTTGCATCTGCTGAGCAAAATAAAAGTCTTAGTTCAAGAGAAATTAGTTTTTACTCTACCTTATTGGCTCCCTTGTGATAGAATAATGTTTTATGATGAGCTGTTTCTCTTACTCACTAATTTTTTGTCTGACAGTTGAAGTGGATCCTGATCTTGATAAGGAGTCACAGGAGTACCTGGAGGCACTGGAACAAGTGACAGAAGAACTGGAGCAGTGTGTTAATCTGTGCAAGTCACATATCATGATAGTGACGTGTTTCGATATTGGGATAACAGATGTGCAAGATGGAGTGAGGGAAGTGGAGGTTTGAAGAGAGGTTTTTCAAGGGACTGAAGGAAGTGAAGCTGGGTTGTCCGACATGAAGTAAAGAGATAAAGTAGCTGGGAAGTGAAGGAGGAAAGGTGAAGACTAAAAAGCAACAATGAATGTTGTAAGAGAAAGAAACAGCTGAGGGATGGGAATGTTCATAAATCATTTGGTGCCTCAATGTGACCTGAGCTGTACAAAGATAAAAGTAGGATCAAGTATTGCTTCTACCAGAGGGAAGTAAAGAAATTTAGTACAAACCATGATGTTAGTTAACAGACAAACATAAAATGGAAGTGCCTTTAAAGTTCATTTGATTTTCATTTTTGTATTTGGTGCTAGAATTAAAGCCAGCAAACCTAAGCAGACCACAAAATGTATTCCTATGAAATATTTTATACTGTATAGTGTATTTATGACTATATGTAAAAAACAAACAACATTGTAGCAAAAGCAATAAGTAAATTATGTTTTCATACCTGAACTTGCCTTCTTGTTTCATGGAAAAGCTGTTTTATGTAGCAGAATTAAAATTGTATTATAATTGTTTTCTTGGTTAGGGTTCAAGATATTTTTATGAACATTTATCTATTGAAAAGGAGTATTATGGCATTTTGAGATGATTGTTTTACCTTCAGGTTTTGTATTATTACTTTTTTCAGATCAAAATAAATGTTTGTTTTCCATTTTATATATACATATATAGATATATATTAACTGCTTACCTAGATCCTTGGTTACTAACCTCACTTTTCACAGACCTGGTCTTTTTGGAGTCGTAAACTTAATGTGAGGAAGTCTGCAAAGGACACTGTGGTTTGTTTTGGTTTTCTTTTTTCCTCTCTGACTGCAGGAATTGAGAATTATGTTTATTACCAAAACCATAAAACAAGCAAAAAAAAAAAGGAGCAAAAAGTTTTTGTAAATGTTAAGTTAGGTCCATATTTTTATATAGTTTTGACTATAAATATAGCATTTGCATTTTGAACTTTTAAGACAAATAGTATATCTTTTTACAGTTTTTCTAAGGAAGGCAAACCCTCAGGATCAAGTTTATACATGCTGCATGAGATTTGTGCTTTTTTGAAGGAGGCCACTTAAGTGTGGAAACTATTGATAAATTGTTGCCAAACAAATACTTTTGAAAAGGTTTAATAGTGTATGTAATACCACATTTCATAATGAATCATATTTTCTAATCATCTTCCTTTTTATGGTTTTTTCAAATCCTTTGTATAAATATGTATTATAACAGCTTGCTTCAGTTTTTATCTGTGAATAAAAGATACATCTATTGTTACAAGTGCTGTTTGCTATGTATGATTTTAATGTTCAGAAGAGAGAGGATGGCCTGTGGTACACTGTATTAAATGTCATATTGCGTTGTCTCTTTGCCCAAGAGGTGTATAACTGGGAACAGAGTTCTGACATTAGTCATCATAAACCAATAGGAAAGAGAGACAAAACACCAAAGGGTAAAATAAATAGCAATGATAATACTTATATTCTCTTAGCACTTGATAGTTTACAGAACAAAGACCTGCGGCTCACATACGTGTTTTCCCTGATGAGAAAAAGCAATTAAAAATGGTCTAAAAACACAAGAAAACTAGGAACTGGAGTCAAGCCCTGGGCCCCGTAGGCCCATCAAGGCAAACAACGACACTCATTTCTCTGTGACACTGCTGTGTTTGCTCCCTGGTTGAACAGCAGCTGTTCCTGGTCCTCAGCCCACTGGTGCTGGCTGGAGACGTCTCCCCAGGCAGGGTTAATGTGAATCTCGTGCTTCTGATGGCACCATCTCCAGTGTTTTCCAGCCATTTGGCCAAATGGCCGATAATGTGTGAGGTTTTACCCTCCCTGTTTTTTTCTCCTTAGGTAGCCCTAACAGCATGGCGCCCATGCACCGAGTGTTCTGACCCTCACAAGAGGCCTGTGAGGGGGGGTAAATTCCTTCCTCCTCATTCTGCAGCTGGAGAAGAGTCAGGGCAAGGGTTTGATGCTTAAACATCTTTGTGACTTTGCATGGGTTACAAAGGGTGCCCTTCTCTATCCCTGTGATTTATCCCGGGAAAAGGGTGCATCATGCTAATTTACTGACATATGTCACTGTGTCAGGTTGTATGCAAGGGAATATGGCATCTGGAATTTCCAGAGGATCCCCTTGCTGATACCCTTGAATAGCAGCTGTATTTATTAACTTGTAAATTCCAGCTAAATTTACTGTGTGCAGAAAGTCACAGTTCTTCCAGAGATAGAATCAAAACCATGTAGTGATTCAATACATTGTGGTTTTTTCAGAGCAAGGATCAGATAAATAAATGCAATCAAAATAAAAAAAGGAGCAGCATGTGGAAGAACAAGTATTTATTAGCAAAAGGGAAAATCTCCACAAACATGAGGGCAAAAAGAGAATGCATTTATGAGGAGCTCTGCACTTGGTTTAGGACCTGCACTGTCTTCTGGAGATGCGCATCTTAATAGTGCTGCAGCAGGAGGAGTTGACTGTGGTAGCTCTGAGCCCTGGGCACAGCAAGGCTGGCCACACGCTCTTTTTCAAGGTAGCCCTCTTGAATGGACACAAGGGGTTTTGTTTCTTTTATGTATTTGCCAGCCACTTCATCCTCCCCTCAGAGATCTTTATTCTTTGTCCCCCACTCTGGCAATATTATCATCATCTGATATAAAATTCAAGCTACTAATCATCCATTTCAATTTTCATAAACCCAATAATTTGTTTATATAGTGTTGCTGATCAGACTTGCATCCTTTGATACTTTGTCCTTAATTTCTAACTATGGTTATGTTTGCCACAAAGAACCAAACGAGACATTTCAAGGCCACTTAGTTCCATGACAACATGGCAATAGCATGCATATTAAATGCATTTAGCCTCTGGCTTGGTGACACAAAACAAGCCTGAGATGCAAAATAAGGTGAGGCACTGCTGGATGAAATACAGAGTTTTCCCTATGCAAATACTATTCTTTATTGGTAGTTTTGGATAATAAATTATCTTTCATATCTCAAAGCCTCAGGTAGTACTCCTTTCTTTTAGGCTACTTTTGCAGTTCTCCAGTTAAAGCTTATACAAATATATACTTAGTTTATTATTCAAGTCTATTTTGCAATAGGATTAATTATCACATCAGGTTACAAATAATAACTGCAAAATTAAACTGGAGCTTTTGCTGCATTCCTTGTCTATTGAAATTTAATGATTTAAAATAGGCATTAAATTCCATGCTTAAAGACCTGATCGTGTTCAGCTTCTTATGGTATCAAAACTTTACAAACCCACTGCCTTTGAAGAACTGCCTGAATAACTTTTTGCAGGGATAGTTCACACTGGAATTCTTTCCCCCTTGCTTGCATTTCTTCCCAAGAAATTCCTCACCTCCTCCTAGCTGGGACAACACTTTCTAGGTTCCTTGATGGCCCAGTTTACCAAGCAGCTCACATCACGCTTATTTCCCAATAACAGGAAAAAATGTGTTAACAGCTGCTGGCTTTTTTTAACAAATGCAATGGTGATTCAAAGCCTAAAGATTAAGTTTCAAGGACACAAATTCCCTTTTACTCAAACCCCACCTCTCACCAGGTTTCACCAACCGGGAGGCCAGAGGTGAGCTTGTCTGTGTGTGAAGGAAAAGGAGAGGAGAGGTCCGCACATGGTCAGGCATATTTCAGGAGGATAGAACAGAAATCAAGTAAAAAAGCAGGACTCTCATCTGGTGACCAGGGACTTGAGAAAGTGAGGAGAAACTTGTTCTAGACATGGCTTCCAGGGTTACTTTTGCATTTTCCCATCTAATGGTCATGCTTCAATATGTGCAACTACTCCTGGGATATGGGATTTCAACTCTCTTGTCAGGATTTGCAAGTTGGATGGATGTACTGGAGGAGTCAATAGCCCCTTCTGTGAGCTGTGTGATTGCTAAGCATGTCCATCAGTGGGGATGTTGCTGAAAGCATTTGGAATGCGGTCAGTACAAACATAGATTTGCTAAACAGAAATAAGATGCTCTGTAGACAATAAGTTGTTCAATGTATGTGTAAACCCTTTTCCTATAAAGTGCTTCTGGTCCAACCAGTTCCATCTAAGGCAGTTCTAGGACACTGTAACTGCAGTAATGAAACACCAATAAGAGGTTTCTCAAAGAGAACGCAATAAAAATATGAGATTATTTGTCCTTTTCTCAGCATGCAGAAAATGTTTCATTTATTTCTATTTCAAGGTTCCCATGTATTCTGTTTCTAGTTATAAAGCCACATTTTCCAGTCACTTGCATTTTATTTTTAAAGTTATGTGTGGAACATAACTCCACAGGCAGCTGTTCTATAGTGTGGCTATAGGCAGGGGTTAAGGCAAAAATGTTAGCTATAAGATGACCTCTGTATCAGATGTCCAAGCTGGCAGAAGTGGACACAAATAAAAAATGTTGCCATATTAGGGACCCTGTTCACTAGAGCAATTAGGCACCTGTTTAAGCAAGCAAGTAAATCTGGTTTGTATCCAGCAAAACTCTCCAATTTTGGCTTTTATCCCTCTGACTTGGGGTTTTTTTGCTCCAGGGCTTCAGATGGTGTAAATTCCTTTAGCAGTGGTTCAGCTATGCTTACTTTCACCAGAAAGAAATCCTGTTAAAAATATTTTATTTGTCAGTGATATTTAGGAGAAAGGAAAGAATAGTTCTGTTGTTGTGCAATGATACCACAAGTGCAGATTAAAAAGCAGAAACTGCCTTCCAGGCTGCTCCTGTATGTAGAATCTCATGGCTTCGTGCAGAATTTGACTTGCAGAAATATGTTTGTGGAATACATAGATTAAGACATAACCCTTGACAGTGTGGATGTTCAGAGATTTATTATCAGACCTGAAGGGAACTGCCTGATGACAGGGTGTGTTTGGCATGTTTGGTGACCTTAGAGCAGCTTACAGAGAAGCCAATGGCTTCACTCATTGCTTTCCTTCCCAAGAGCCTCCCCACAAGAGGAGAATATTTCAGAGCAACCCATGCAGGGAATCCAGGTGATGCATTTCCTCAGTGGCCTGTTTTTACCTTGTTTATATGTCTTTTGCTTCTGACTGTTGTATTCAGCTTGAGACAAGGCATTCCTGGGTTTGGTATATTCCTGTGACCCCCATATGAGAGGGAGGGTGCCACTTGACTCCATCTCGCTGGGGAGTGGACAGTAAAGAGATGGTCTTACAGCAGCCACTAATAGCATTTCTGCCATCTCTCCACTGCATCAACGCTTATTCAGTAGCATAATTCACTTGCTGCACTTTTATATTAATATATTCTATTGAGGCTAGGACCTTTCAAATCCTGGTGGCAAGGAAGTCTCTCTGAGACAGCTTTTATTTGTTTGCTTTGTCTTCCACATGGACAGCCCAGACCTTGGCATGAGCCAGTGCAACTTCATTCTGCCAAGATTTTACTTCGTTTATTTCTTTAATGTAAACATTTCCTATGGGAGCTTCCTATCAGGTCTGGTAAAGGAAGGCAGCAGTGCTCACTGTGCTGCCTGGGATCCC
The DNA here is from genome assembly GCA_013400975.1 of Atrichornis clamosus. Taxonomy (NCBI): domain Eukaryota; kingdom Metazoa; phylum Chordata; class Aves; order Passeriformes; family Menuridae; genus Atrichornis; species Atrichornis clamosus. Next base: position 8,278 of record WBMZ01005812.1, read on the forward strand.
TGGAATGGATGAAAAAGCTTGTCCTGACTTTTGAAAGATTTGGTTTTGGACCCTTACCCTTGACTTCAGTAGAAGAACCAGGTCACTAATTCACTCCCAGCATCACTGGTATTAAAGCAATATTAGATGAGCAGAAGGAGCAAAGCCTTCAGTCCCAGGATAGGGAAAAAGCAGGTCTGTGCCTCCTTGTTATCTGGCTCTCATACCCGAGGTCAGCAGACTGCCTCAGACTCTGCCCTTCAGAGTGTCAGGGATCTAATCAGACTGTGGAGCTCCTGCCAGGGCTCATGTGACTGTATTTAAAGCACATTTTAATTGATCTGACCTTGTATAGGAAATACCTTTGGAGTACTCCTGCGCTGCTCTCTGGGAGGCAGGAGCAGAGCTTTAGGGCACAGGCAGTAGAGAAATAAGCAGACATTTTAGAGTTTGGCCTTTGACTGGAAAAACTGACTTTTAAATATTGTCTCACTGAGACCTTTCCCTTTGCCTGCCACCACGACCCTCCATTTGTCAGCACCTGGCACAGAGACACTTACAAATACTGCTTGTTTTGAAGGGTGCCACTCATTTTGTTGTACATTACCATTTAAATGAGTTACATTTGTACCTAAAGGCTTCAGTCTCATGGGGCTAAGTGCTGTACAAACACAATTTTTTAGCCTAAATGGACAGGGTACGAGGGGGAAGGACAAAGTGGACTACCGTGTTTCCCTTCAAATTGAGCACGTAACAGTTCTTAAAAAGATGTCTCTTAAAATGCCCTTTGCTGAGTACAGAGCAAAACATTCAGCCATGGCAGACAGGTTTCAATGGGATGCCATTTTCAAACGGCTCCGTTTTCAAAGTGAAGATGATATTATTTATTTATGCAACAGGAAATGAGGGAGAGCTTTTCTTCAGCTTTTGGGGAGAGAAACAGAAGGGGGAAATGTAATAATGTTTACAAATACATGCATAATGGAAGATGCTAATACAGGGGCTGTGCACTTCTTTGCAAAGCTGTGCATTCTGGGCAGGCACAAAGGAGTGGAGAAGATTGAGGGCAGCTGTGTGTTTCTCCTCTGCTTATAACCTTGGTCACGTTTCTGATCAGCCTAATACCAACTAAATAATGTACAGCTTTGATGTTGAAATTTTCTAAAACACTTTTGCTAACACAAGGTTTCCCTGTTTTCTCCTGTTCCCAGTTCTTTAGTGTTCTGTAGGGCATTGTCTATTCTACTTGCTGTTGCCTCTTTGGATGCCTCACTTGGTCTCTGATTTGCTCCTTGGTACCTAAAGTATCTCTCCCTCTTCTTCCCACTCTTCATTACTAATAATCCAGTTGTAAATGCAATTTACAATTAGATATTGCACAATAGTAATGAAGTTACTTGATGGGGTTGTCCTTGATAGACAGCTGACCCAACACCAACCAAGCTCTGAAATAGCATTAAAGCATTAAACTTCAATCACATGTCTTGTTTTTCTTTTAAAATCAGAACTAGGGAAGCTGTCTGTAAGGAAGGTCTTCTAGATACACTGGCAACCCACTGACTGGTTTACCATAGCAGCTAAAGATCCATTTTCAGGGGTGTAAATTGTAAACACAGGATTGAAAGTTTTTGTAACATCTACCCCTTCATGGTGCTTATGGTATGGATGGCCTGTTTGAGTAACTGATGTTATAAAATCTGTTAATGTAGTAGCTAGTTCTGTGTATGTTGGGAATACGGCTGGGAATCTTGGCTCTGTATGCACCAGGCATGCAGCTGTGCAGTCCTTGTGCTCCAAGGCTTTTCCCCATTAGCAGTGTTAATAATCAGGCTGGAAACGAGCACAGCAGTCTGACAGCACCAAATGCAAACTAACTGGGAACCCATGGAAACTCTAGTGCCCTCCTTCCCCTCCCTGGCAAAAGCCTCTCTCTGCCCCTTGCACAGATGCAGCTGGTTAATAGTTTTCCGGCTGATGGTAACTGAGGTGCTGGACTGCTTGTGGCACTCGAGGACCTGTGCAAGTTGTTGCATGCATTTCCAGTGGCTTCCACTGTGTTGCTGTTTGCACAGAGCTCCCGATACTTTGCAAAGGGTGATTTAACTGCAGCCTCCCACAGCAACACGCTGCACAGGCAGTCGTTCTGCTGTTTGTATGTAAGTTTAAAATGTGGCAATACTTCAACAAAGCCAGCGTGGCTCTGTGTTTACAAAGGTGTTGCATCAGTCTTGCCTTTGTTGTGCTATCATCTTATCGGAGTGAATGAGCGATGAGCTTTGCCAGCCTGCAGCGCATTGGCACGCACTCTTCCAAGGAACCTGCTGCTGCTTTTAATTTCTGAAGTGCACCCACGTAGACTGGGGAAAGGGTCAGTGCATGACTGAGCAGCTCCACTGGTTGACAGAAGTATCTGTGGCAACCAGACTACAATTCAAGTCCTCCTTCTGGTTCCCAGCCTTTGAGAAGCCTGAGGTCTCGTTTAGCAATGCCACAGATGTCTGTGCCAGCATGGCAGGAGCCTGTGGGCCACCTGAAACCTTCCAGTTTCTGTCATGACTGCACTGCAGTTGCTGTTTTATAAGTTTTAAACCATTTAATGTCCTGATGGGACTTTTGTTAGCATTTATACACATCAGATGATGATCATTCCTGTTGCCCAGAGGGATGTGAGACAGATGCAGAAATAACAGATTTCCCTGTGCATTTGGAACAAGGAGTGAAAAGGCTGTAGTCTCTCTTTGCACGCAGAGAGGGGAGCAGTGACCATGTGGAAGGACTCAGCTTTGTACTGCAGCCAGCTAACGTGACAACTTGACAGCCCTGGCAGTGTGCTGGTGACTCACCACACCTATCAATCCAACAAGATCTGGAGATCTGCTCTGTATAAAAAGAAATTGCTCATTTTATTTGCTTTATGTTGATTTTTGCCTCGTCTAAGATGCATGATGAGCACATCCACCAAGGATGGTGGTAAGGTGTTTCATACTTTAGCAAACAGGTTTTTTTTCCCATTTTGTCCAAACCTGAACTTGTGCAGCAGCCTTTGAATAGAAACACAGTTTGCTTTTTATATTGGGTGTTTCAGACATGTTCTGACTGCACCATGAAATGACAATAGGAAATCTGCAGAACACTACAGCAGAAGAGAACCTGCGGCTATTAGTAACTCTCTCTGAGTTAATTGTTCTCCATTAGACCAATACTATTCCTACACACCCCAGTAATAGACTCAAAATTAATATTAAAGCAAGGGAGCTTTGTCCCATGGTTTGATATCTGGCAGGAGAAGCAGAGAAGCACGGTTTCTTACAGACTTACAACCCCCTCCCTTCCATCCCCTCTCACTAATGTTGATCTCCTGACATGTTCCCAGTGACAGTGCCAGCAGAAAAAAGGTAGCGTGTGCCTCGGCTAGTGCAGAGCAAATTGTGTGCAGGCTGCCTGGCCAATTCCTGCCACAGGGACAGCGAGACACCTGACTTGTGTCTGCCCTCCCCTTGGTGGAGGAGTTAATTTCCTCCTCTATCTCACCGCCAGTTTTCATGAAACCCTGTGGGAACATAATTGTCTCTGAGATTTTTGTCCTTGGCCAGATTCGTTTGATGTTGGCCAACACTTCTCCCAGTCCCTGGGGAAAGGGGGAGAGTGGTGAGGTGGACAGTGCTGTTGAATAAAATGGCTCAGCAGTTAGAAGCATTCCTATGTGCAGTATGTATCTAAATAATTTGCTTTCAAAGCTGAGCATGGTATTAAAACAGAAAAATATACAATGAAGCTACACAGTCCTGAGTGATTCAGTGACTTCTTGTCCTAAACCTGAGGTCATTTGCCTGTAATGAGATCTGCAGATAATGAGATACGTCTGAAATAGGGTTTTGCTTCTCTGTAAATAACACCTTTCTCTGCTTTATTCCCAGGAATGAATTGTAAGTAGCTGAGAAAAGAGGATATCGGTGCAGCCAGTCGATCTGTGCTCAGTGGGGTTAGAAAAGCTGAAAATAGCTCTGTCCTGGCATTTGTTTGTGAGGATTTCTTACAGCTCCAGATTCTGGTTACAGATTACACTGGCGCAGGTTTACCTGAGAGTACAATCAGGTAAATGTAGTTTGTTTGAATTTGCATCAGTATTGATGGAAAGAGGATTTGGTCCTCAGTCCTTCATTCAGGAGAGCACCTGTGTTTTAGAAAGGATGCTCACACCCTGGTTTAGTTCCCTGCCATGCTTCAGAAGGCACTGCTCTAATTTACGGGCTCCATACACATTATTGAATGGTACTGAATTAACTGGAGGTGAAAACAATTCTAGCCCATTTCTTCGGCTGCTGGCAATACATGTAACTCCATTGTCTTTAATAACAAGTGCTAATTTTACACCTGTTAAGGACTTGATAAAGAGCAGCTTGGCAGTGCTGTGCCTTCTGGGGTAGATAATGAGCCATTTTGTGTGTCTGAGTCCTGGCTTTCTCACTTGCTTGTGCTGGCTGGAGTGCTATGAGTGTGAGATGTGGATTTTATTTGCTGCCAAGGCTTTTATATTATTATTCTTCCTCTCCCTTGCTGCTAGTAGCCATACGGGTGAATCTTCTGGGGATGTGCAGGCACTGTATTTTGACTTACAGCTCTATGTAAATGGCTTGAATGATTTTCTTGACCTGCATGATAACTCTTAATATGAGGAGAACATTTCAATAGTCTTGACTTGCACATACCTTTGTCTCTAGAAGTGAGGGTAGTCATGTCTCAGCTTTGGAGGAGTTTTAGTGAGAATTTTTTGAAGTCAGTAATTGTACGGGCCATCTGCTGTGAGGGGGAGAGCTGAAAAATGGTAGGTATTGTCTTAAGTGTGCGTAATCCAATTTTTTTGGTGAATGCAGCCTTTAATCACCACTCTTGCAAAGTGAGGCTTCTGAATTTAAGTAGCTAAGACTAATCAGACTAATTCAAGTCTTTCGGCAATAGGCCTAATTGATCAACCTAATATCTTCACAAAAAAAAAGAGAATTATTGTTTATTTATGTTACTCTTTACAATAAGGAAGATGAATCTTTTAATCACTTTACATGATAATCTTGAAAGTTGATGTGGAAATTTGTTTACAAAATACACCTGTTCTCATTTGTTGCTACTTCAAAGCCTGCACTGTGCTTAAAGAGAGAAGAAAGTGCTGATGTGTGTACATCCTACCGGAGATCTCTTATTCTCCTCATAGTGTAAAAAGTTATGTTAGTTTGAAATACAACTTAGCCTGAAGTGGATGTGAAGTATTCCAATGCAAATTGCTAGTTTGAACTGAAGTATTTAGTCTGAGGATAAGTTTTCAGTTAAGCCTCTTCTCATGTTTGCATGCCATGCCAAAATACTTTTGAGAGCTGAGCACCCTGCTGTGAAATAATTTGTATATATATTTTTGTGCACGGTGCATGCATTCAGTATGTTTTGCAAATATTAAAGCAAGCTATCATTAGAAGAATGCTATTGAGGGTAAACTGAGGAAGAGCAAAGGAACACAAATTAGTGGGACAAGTAGATTTTGGCTCCTTCTTCCTCGCTCTGGATGTCGGAAGATACACCACATCCCAGAGCTACCAGTCCAGTATTGCCTGGACCTGCCCAAACATTTTGAATCAAATGCAGAAATGTTATTTACAGGACAAAAATGTGCTTTGGAGAAAAGGGTGCTTATCACTGTAACACTAACAAATATGAATTCTGCTAAACTTGCCTCAGGTAGGAATTCACTGGTATTTTTACAATAGGATATTGTCATATTCCTGGAGAAAGCTGATATGGATGAAATGACACATTTTATTATACACACAGACACACATTCAGGCAGAAAACTGTGGTAGCAACAACATTGCACTGCTTTGCTTTGTGATTTTGTTAAAGTAATGTGTTTTATTTGCCGGTGCTGAAAACTAGAACAGGCCCTCCTCAGATAAATCCTGACATTTCACACAGGCCTCGAACCTGGGCAGATTATTAACCCTTGAGTGAAGTCTAATGTATAGTGAAAGTTATTCATATACCTAAGCCTTTATCTTAATTATTATTTGCCTACTGTATTAGGGAAGGGTTTAATGTGCCAAGGGCAAAGGGCCTTCTGCATTTCAATTCAGCAAGTGCCCATGGCACCAGACCTTTTTCTTAAAAGGTGGAGAGAACAACTCCTTCTACTATTCTTGTGATGGTAACATAAGAGAGGAAACCATAGCATTGAACATAGCAATGAAAAAATACCAATTGGTTCATAAGGCTGAATGGAAAATAATCAATGGTAATGGCAAGGGTAAACCAGTTGAGAGTTAACTTAGAAAAATCTTGCATTACACAAAGTCAGAATCACACGACAACATCCAACTTTATTTCACTTAGTTAATATTTTGCAGAGTGTTTGCATGGGTAGTGTTGATCTGAACTAAGATCTAGTCTATGTAAGCCTTTTACCAGGTAAATAAAACAACACAATCTAAAGAATATTTAAGCATAGATAAGCATCCTGACTTATTGTCATGAACATTTGTTACAAGTGTTTTCATCCTTTCCCCTCCTATCTTTTACCAGGATAGCCCAATAATATCTGTAGGCTGTATCTGGAGTGTTCCTTGACTCCCAGAACTCATAGCATAAATATTTTTCTAACTGATGTTACTTGAACACTATTTTTGACTTGTTCTTTTCTGCCATGTAACCAGGACAGCACATTGCTATCACTGCAGTACCAGGACAAGGATCCTCCCCCTGTACTCGGCACTGGTGAGGCCACACCTCGAGGGCTGGGTCCAGTTCTGGGCCCCTCATTTCAACAAAGATATTGAGGTGCTGGAGTGTGCCCAGAGAAGGGCAACGGAGCTGGTGAAGGGTCTGGAATACAACTGGTATGGGAAGCAGCTGAGGCAGCTGGAGTTGTTTAGTCTGGAGAAGAGAAGGCTCAGGGGGGACCTTATCACTCTCTACAACTGCCTGAAAGGAGGCTGCAGCAAGGTGGGGGCTGGCCTCTTCTCCCAGGTAACCAGCAATAGGATGAGGGGAAACTGCCTCAAGATATGCCAGGGAAGGTTTAGATTGGATATTAGGAAAAATTTATTCATAGAAAGGGTTGTCAAGCATTGGAACAGGCTGCTGGGGGAAGTGGTGGAGTAACAACCCCTGGAGGTATTTAAAAGATATGTGGATGTTGTACTTAAGGACACGGCTTGGCAGTGCTGGATTAATGGTTGGACTCAATGATCTTAAGGGTCTTTTCCAACCTAAATTTTTCTATGATCTAGAGAAATTTGTTGAATGAGATGTCTGTAGCATTCTGCTGCCAGAGGCTGCTTGGGCACTGGGCTGGAGTTGGACTCAATGATACTGATGGGTCCCTTCCAATTCAACATATTCTATGATTCTAAGGGTTGTTTTAAACAGGGGGCTCCTTGTTTTTTCTGAAAAATACTGGGCTTTTTCTGAAAAAATACACGGCCTGGGCAACCCATTAATTGTTGTTTTTCTTTTGCATATGCAGTGGCAGAAAGGTAAGGAAGCTGTTGTGAAAGCAAAGAAAACAGAAGGAGAATTTGGGGAGACAAAGTAGGAAAGGCGGACTAGGCAAGACTGTACCAAAAGCGTTACTGTCAAATAGTGGGGTTGCACTGATAGCAGCTTATGGGAGGACTACCTGTCTTGCTATTTGGTTGCAGTCTCTACCATGATAGACTTACTTGTGGGTATGAACAGGATTCTTTAATACGTGGGAAGATTCTTCCCACCCTCAGTCTGATGTCGCCATCCCCTCTGAGGAGATCATTGTGTTCTCCTCACCTCAGCAGTCTGCAAGAGCAGGAGTAAGAAGCGATTTTCACTCTGAATAAATGGTGATGTGTTTTGAAAGCCAGCTCTGACTAAGTTTACCATTTCCTATCTTCTGATATGCATCCACTTGCAACAAAGAAACTACATTTGAGACACAGGAGATATGAGACTGCCTAGCAAGAGCATGCAATGTAGTTGTCATTCTACTTTAATGCTTGTTTAATAATCTCTCAAGGCACAGTTCTGATCTCTGACCCAGAGCTGCCAAGATTGGAATAATATTGGTGTTTTGAGACTAGAAGCAGGTTTATACCTAGAATTCTTCTCTTGTTGGGATTTTGGCAGTCTCCCTTAAAGTGACTTGTGGTTGCTATATGTGTCTAGAAGAAGTGATCTTATATTGAAAATGAAGATAAGTTTTGATTTTGGTAAAATAAGTAGGCTTGCATGGTTGATTCAGCCTTGTTCATCTGCAAACACCAGAAGTGATGTAACTTATGAGGAAAGATGTTGTATTTACTCTGTACCCTGTGTTGTGGAGGGGTGTGATTACTTTAAGAGTCTTTCTCTCCACACTCCAAGTTCAGGTCAGCCTGAATCAAGCATAACAGATTTTAAAGTAGCATTTCAAACCCTGCCCTACTAAATTCTTGTTTGAGGAAGCTCTGTTCTGAGTATTGCTTCATAAATATTGTACTGTCTGTAAGAGTTCATGAGGTTCTTCTTGCATATACTTTTGCTCATGTGTCATAAATTTAAATCCTGGCATTTTGTTAGGGTGTTGCAAACGAAACCTGCATACCTGCATGGTGGTTTAAAAGATGCTGCATAATCCAATCCCTTGTGTCCGCATCTTGCAATTTTCCTTGCTGGTTTAAATCCATCCTCTGTGCTACAAGTTCAAGTCTACCAAGGCTGTAGTAGGGCATGTGTGCTTAATGTCAAGACTGCTTCTTTCACATTCTATCCAGGTTAATCCATTTCAGTCAAATTTGTGAGCTGAGGAATTTGGAATCCTTCCCTTATACAGACTCATTTGATTCTGCAAATGTCTTTGTAGGGATTCTGACAGATGAGTGTCTGGTTAAGGACTAAATGGAAATGAAGATGCCCTTAAGACAGTTTTAGTCATTCCTTATGTTGGAATAGTTCTGATGTTGAAAGACTTTGAGAGTCTTAGACCAAAAGGGAAGGAACTGGGATGTGAGGATACACGATTATGGTTGTTTTGTTGGTTTGGGGTTGGTTTTTTTTGAACACAGACACTCCCTTAGATTTCCCTTTATGGGAGAAATGTAGGTACTTGCACTGTATCCTTATTGAAGGTAAAACAGTGAAGTCAGACTGATGCTGCCTTTATAAGACCTGTCTTTAAGCTTTAAGTATTTTTCATCACTTTGCAGAGCAAACAGGTGTGTTTTCTTCTAAAAAACATTGTGTTCTCTGTGGAGCTTTATTACTGAGCAGAGAGAAATCTTTCCATTTAAATAACTATAATTTATACTGATGATAATATGCTAAATTCTATAACCCCTTCCATCTCTCAGAAGGGTCTTAATACATCCTTGAGTTTTGGGACACTGTTTCATCTGGATGTAGTAGATGGATGTAGATGTCATGGGGTCTTTAATTTTCACTCTTTAGATTCATTCCCCTTCTTTCTGATTAATTTCTCTATGGGGTGTCTGCCTTTTACATCACGGCAAATGGAGTGCTAGGGGGAAGGAGATGTAATGTTTTATTAGCAGCCTCTGTTTAATGTAACTGTGCAAGTCCTGTGAACTAAATATGCTATCAAATGTAATTCCCCTGAGATGAACAGACTTAGTGATACTGGGAGAGCTGCAGCAGAACATATATAGGAAATATAGGAAAGCTTGGAAAGCCACATCTTTCCTGTACCTTTTTTCTAAGCCTGACACAGGGGTCTTTTCTGTTAATCTTAAATTTTTCTTTCTCGTAGGGAAGGAAAGATATTTCAGTGTACAGTATGTATTTGATAGCTGATTGAATGAAAAGGTTGAAGCTAATGTGTGATATGTACTGCAGCAGCCCTGGGAACATACCAAAGAGTGGCTGAAACCAACACAGTGCATTAGGAGCCCACATGCATGAAGTGTGTTCTCTTATTAAGCAAGTTTTTGAATAAGTATATGGATGCACAGAATGGAAGGAATTGTGGAGTCAAAGCAAACATCACTCTGTTATGTCTCTGCTTTCACATCTTTACTTCAATAAGACTAAGATCCATGTTGCTGTTTTTGTAGATTGTGGGTCCCTGATTCCTCCCAGTTGGTTGGGAGGTGAGGTGGTGGCAAAGCTGCTGAAGCACCTGGGAATAAATGTTTATCCTAGAGCTTCTCTCCACTGGTAGAAATTAGTTGAGTCCCACCACCATTTACAAGTTTTCCTGAAGAGCCTTCTGTATATTTCCTTTTGTGTCCTGATGTCTCTGCTGCCAAGAAGAAGCTGCACAATCCCAAAGGGCCGTAGGACAGTCCTCATGGCCCTGAGAGACACGAGCAGCAAGCCATGATGTGAAGTTACAGCGCACCAGCACAAACTTGCCCACATTCTTGGGACTCCAAAACTGCCTTGATGTGAACTTATTTTGTACTTTGAAAGGATAGGTGGAATAAGCTGCTTTGTGTATCTGCACTGGGGGTGGTATGTAATCTCCTTGGATTAACCTGTGCTTTAGCTGCTATTGTCTAAGACTAAGCAGTTGGCAATTAAGCGGAGAGTTATTTTTCCCTTCTTACGTATGAAAAACAACATTACTGCACAAACAGTACTTGCTTGGGCTGTGTGTGGCTGGGTTTCTTTGATGCTTTCTATATTTGTCTAAGGTCTTACTCCTGTTTAATTAGTTTCACCCACTTGTACTAAGGATGAACCTGGAGATATTTGGAAGCATGCCAGACAGAAAACAAAAAGTGTATGGGAAAGAAGTGACTTCAGATCTCCCAAGTATCAATCTGGTGCTTTGCTACTAAGCTGCCTTCCTTTTCTTTACTGTAAAGAACTCCTTGAATCTGCCACAGATTATTTAAGGGATCTGAGGGCAAGATGCTTGGTTTCCCAATCTCTGTTTTCTTCTGCAGTGGTCCAGTAATTGCAACTAACTGGGATATTATGAAGCTTGTGGTGATTAATAAGCCTCCTTGAGAAACCCAGTTGCAATATTGCATAGAATGATGTAATGATGGTATCTTTACTGATCAAAAGGTGATTACTTTTCATGTTTAACTAGACTTTAAATTTTTGTAGCCAGTACCAGCAGAGTTCACTGCCCAGAGACCTTCCTGATTTATAATCCAACAATTTGAATGCTACAGTGACAAGCCAAATTTATATCAACTAGAAGAATGGTCAAGAACCTAACACATCCTTAGTCACATGTAAAGAAAGGTTTTTCAAAGAAGGCAGTATTCTAATAAAAGAGAGGGTTTTTTCTAGTACCTCTTTTCTGGTTAGAAGAAGGGAATATAATGCATACAACTGCAACTTCTAATTGAAAATTTGAAATGTAGGTTCTGTAAGTGATGTTGCAGAACTAGTGAACTTCAGAACAGAATCTGAAGGTCAAACTAGTGACCTTTCATTGCATACCTACCTCTCATGACAAATGCTCCAGTAAAACACCCTACGCTGCTCCAACCAGCAATTTCTTTAACACCATGGCTTCCACTGATCTCTGCTTTCCTGAACCACCAGCTGTGGTGGTATTGAGGTCTGTAGGGAAACAGTCCACTGATCGATATGCTTCTACTGGAAAAAGGCCTGTCTCTTGATGGCATTTTGCTGGGGTTGTCACAGACATTTTGCAGAAGAGATGATGCCATGCAGAGACATCTGTGGTCACTGACAATTCCACTACTGGCTTTTTGCCACGTATCTGGTTTTCATCCTTGTAATTTTTGTCTGCATTCTTTGTCTCAGCCTTTTAAACAAAAAGCAAGGAAAAACTTCTTGGAAAGAGCTGTTCTTTCCTTTCACATGCTGAGATTTCTTTCTCAGTGAATACTCGTGTTTCTTGGTCCCTCATATATCTACTGAAGTGTTCACAGAACCCACTTCTTGTTTATTGTTGATGTTCCTCCTGGAAGGGTAGAGGGAACTTCTGTCCTCTTCATGCTTGATTTTTAATACCTTTTGAGTTGCGTTTAAGAAATGAATGCACCTTCTCCTGGAGCCAAACTTCTGTGCTCTTGCCTTGGGGGATGAATTAATTGATCTTCTCAATACCTTGGCCTGTGACAACATCTGTGCAGGAAATACACACGTCTCTGTGATGACCTTGTTGCTGTGGTTGGGGCACAATTAATCCTGCAGCACGTTTAAGAGTGGTACAGGGGTGTCATTTATAGCCAACTCTGAATTATGGTCTAAGCGACCAGGTTTTGTTACAGTGCCATGGATTGGAATGAACTGTGGCACAAGTTTGGACAGAAGTCTGGACTCATGTTTACTAACTGTGTTCCTTGCAGTTCTGCCTCCTGACACTGTCCAGGGAGTGCTTGTTTCACGTGGGAAGGTCTGCCCAGTTTTGGGGAGTTTGACCCTTCCACATCCTCCCTTAAACCCACAAGATCATGAACTACTTTATTTCCCTGCTGTGACAATGTAAGGGACGCAAGTCACCAGGTTTAAGCAGTGGGGCTTTGCTGTGGTGACCTGTTTGAGTTGGACATGAATTGTTCTGTGGTGGTCACCTCTGCTGCCAGCCTGCTCTGTGGCAGCTGGAAACCACAGTGGACACTCATTAAGGGTCACAGCTTCAGCCAGGTAGTGTGTGTGGTTTTCCTGCTCAAACCTATTTAAACAAAAAGTATTTCATGAAGAAACTGATGGTGCCACCTAGACCTTCTCTGCTACACGTCATCTTGCTGGGGTAATTTTTACTGAAAATAAGGCAAGCTGAGACTGGGGAATGGATACAGTACGTGTTTTATTAAAAAAAAAAATCAAACAAACCCAACAAAAAACCCACAAAACAAAAAACCCCCACCACATTATGTTCGTGTATACGTGCGCTTTTTCTCGATGCCCAAATTAATGATCAGAAATGTGTATCATTTAGTAAGAAATGAAATAAAATTCTCCTGACTTGTGAGTGTTTCTGACGACAGGCAGAAAGGTTAAAGCTGGTAAACTTGTTTTAAAATCATGCTCCCAGATCACAAGCCTCTGAAAATGAGTGTTGGGTGCTTAGAGGAGCTTTATGAGCATGCTTTTGTTAAATAGCTGCTCTGATCTTGCTTATTCAGTCTTTAAATTAATGTGTAAAGGATGCCCATAAGCAACCAGCAGCTGAATTGACTGTGATTAGATGGATTATTACTATTACTCAGCCCAACAAGTTGCTATATGTTTTGTGTACTCAAGCAGATTTTGCTGTGCAGGCAAGTGAAATGATATGCACATGGGCTATCATAAAATCCCTCAAAATATCCCAGGATTAGACAAACAGATTTATGGAGTTGAAATAGAAAGGAATTGCCTGTGTTTCTAAATTAGAGGTTTTCTGGCATTTACGTACACAAATAGCTTCTGTCTCTAAATGCTTTGTTTCAAGCAAGCATAAACTCAGTTGCTACTTTTCTCTCCCTGCTAGGAAATCAGTCCATTTATCAGAGCATCAAACTGATTAAAAAGACATTATCTGCTGTAGAGGCTCATTTAAAGAGGTCTGCAGCTTCCACTGGGTTGCAGTGTTTGGTTGATTTCATTTCACACAATAAAAATCCAATCTCTTTGCTTTAAAGTTTTTTAACTCTTTCTCTTGGGGTGAAACAACTAGGAAGTCCTTAAAGTTTAGAAGCCATGCGAATTGCAGACTGTTGTGTGGATCTGTGGTGATAAAGTAGCCCCGGAGGGTTTGCATTTGATGAAGAAAAGACTTGGCAATATGGACCATGAGCCAGGTCCCATAACCAAGCACTTCTTGCTGTGGCTGAGTGATCTGTACTCTGAGCTGATGTTCTCCTTAGGAAGGAGGACTGGGAGCCGTTGCTGATGGCCTGGGCTGAAATGTGCTCTGACCTTCCTGCATTAGGCAGCCGCCCAAAGGTTGGCTGTGGGTGTAGGGTGGCAAACCTTTCCTACTTCTGTAATTCCTGGAGAGCTCTGGAACTCAAGCTGAGGTGTAGGAGCTGAGCACTTTGAGAATGGCAGGTAAACCTGGCTGTGAAAAACAGACATGTGGATTTGTTAGCTGAGATGCAGTGATGGTATTACCAATTAGGGAATCAGAGGAGTAAGACCGGGAACATACTGGGAACGAAGGGAACTGGGAGGCCCTGTGTACCTCATGTCTGGTTGCTTTCCAGACCTTGGGGTTGGAATGAAATATCTAGATCTTATTCTGATATACAGAATGTGCTTTAATAGATGACTGGATTTTTTTAGATATCAATTTAACGTGCATTTGCTAGGAGAAAATGGATAATTGATGGCCTTACTGCAAGACCTGAAACTGTCATTAAGACAAATTCTTTTTTCATAATTTCCAGGCAGTCTTTGGGGAAATTCTATATGGCAGGAAATTCAAGCCACGAGTCAAACAGTTATAACACAAACAGTACTATTTCAATCAAGGGAGCCTCTTCTGAAATAAACTATAAAAATAGAGGTGAATATTTTATTTCTTCTTTAAGCTGTTGTTCAGGAAAGCATTTAATAATTCTAAGGCTCACTGACTACAATATGTCTTACACATATGTTAAAGTGTTTTATTGACTAGAGGCATATTCCCAGTGAGAGGCAAGCACTCATAAACTATGTGCCTTGCTCCACAGGTCTTCTATTTGGTCCAAATTTGTATTTGCTACTACAATACAGTTATTTTTCATAGTTTTTTCATTGGTCTGTTGGAGACTGATGGGTTGATGCTCTAACTGCTGGGTTTGGGAAGAGAAGGAAATTATTGTAGCCTACACTTTCCCTAAACTCTCTGAGTCTGGGAGAATGTATTTGCTGATAGCAATTTGGATAGCTGGGGATCAAGAAGGCATAAATTTTGTGAAAACACAAACACAATGCACTGAAGTGCAGTGGTAATTTTTGTACAGCTTTAGAGTAAGGCTGGATCAAATTGTTATTAAAGTAGCATCTGCTGAGTGGGGAGGGGAAGGCAACAGTGTAATGGTGATTTTTGCTCTTTACAGTGACTTCTGAACAACTTACAGAGGAAACATTTTCTCTGTATTTTTCTAGTCCTGTAGATCCCCTACAGAGTTGTTTGTTTTCACATTATGCTGCCATTGGGAAGCCCCTTGCAGATGAGCCCTCCCTGGTCTGTCATGAGGAGCCCCGAATAAGTGTTTATAATCAAAATAGAGCTGACAGAGAAATGGTGGGGGATGAAGGACATGGAACAACATATTCAGAATGGCAGGTCGCCTCTAACTCTTCTTGCAGCACACACTTGAGTGCCTCCTGCATAAGGTCTTTCCTGACTATTTCATGTTGCATAAATGTGAAACCAAAGTCTAGGCAAAAGCTTCAGACTTGTTGGCCCTGAAGGGAGTATGGTAAGTTGAAAGTGAGACTTTCTTGCTTGACTTTTTAATCCTTTAACACCCTATTGTGATTTGCCATGTTGATAAAGATACTGAGGCGAAAAAAAGACAAGTATGGGCACTTGTGTAACCTGAAGAATATGCACTCAGTTGGTAAAACCTAACTAGGTGGGTCCAATGTCTAAATTAATCTTCAATCATCTTTTCAAAGCTTGCAGATCAATGTATTTTAATCATATTGCGTGCAACCAGTCAAGTGTAAAAACCCACTTCCTTTTTAAAAGATTAATTTACTTCATTTGCAGAAACAATACACTTAATATATAGGAATTTTGATTTTTTGAGAACTCTTTGAATGTTCACTGAAGTAAGATTTCTATTTATATTTTCTATTTATATTTTATTAGAGTTGAGAGAGGGGGAAAAAAGAATAGCCATCTGCTAATCAGTTTAGTTCCCATAATGAAAACAAATCTGCAGTTTCCCTAATCTGAAGGCCATAGAGCACTAACTTTACAGGGAGCCAGTTACTCACTGTCCAGGGAGGCTGCTTTCATCTTGCAAAAATAACTGTTTGTGGAAGACTTTGATTGTGAAATGCTGCTGCTAAAATCACCATGACTGTTCTGCCTGAGGTCAAAAGAGGCCTTGGTAGGTATTGCAATGTGCAAGGCCTATAAAACAGATATCAATTAATATAGTCAGAAGCAGAAGTCTCGGTACCCATGTCCCAGGCCTAGTCCTGTCTGAAAGTCATGCAGTTGTTAGTGAACCTAACCCAATAAACCCTGAAGTAGTGTACAGCATACTAAGGGATGTGGTAATGAGAATGTGGAGTTTTTGGAGCTGTGGAAGGCTCCAATAGCCTCAGTTTCTGGGTCTAAGATGAGAAAAATTTTAGGCTAGTAGTTCCGTATTCCACTGCAGCTTGTCTAATGCTACAGAAAGTATGGACTGCAAACCAGAAGCTGTCTCTGTTGTGCCAGGTGATGTCTGAGTACTGTGAGAGTCAACTCTTGCAAATCCTCCTTTACTTCAAGTGCAATGTTCAGTGGAGAGTTTTTTTACCTGATCTACTGGCTTGTTGCATGTTAGTAGCAAAACTGAGGCTGTTCTTGCTTCAAAATTGAGTTTGGGACCTGGATTGAAGAGGAAAGTTATTCTGAATGGACAGGATGTGTCAGTGACAGAACCTGTACACAATTAATCTCTCTGCACAAGCACAAAAAAAGTCAGTGTTCTCTTAGCTATCTCTTAACCTCATGGTAAAATGGCTCATATACATAAAAATCTGTCTCTATGAAGGTGTTAGTGAAGGAGGTAGAAATATGTATTGAAAGTAATTCTTACTGATGTTTAATGTGGTTAATGAAGATGGTATTGAAAGATTTCAGTGTTACTGTCAGGCTAATAAAAAAATGCCAGATTTAAAATGCTTGTGGCCTGTGTTAGTCTGGCCAGTATCCTGTTGGAGGGAGAATTTCCGACCTGAAAGTGCTGGTGTGAGGAGGGAAAAAAAAGGAAAAAAAAAATTCTTTGCCAATGTGTTGGTAGAGGAATCAGTTTTTCTTGCCAGCATCCTGGAGCACGGTTTTTTTTTCCTATCTGTACTAACTCTTGCAAAAACTATTTCAGCATATGAAATGTGCATGCTGAACAGTGGCAGTTGTGACCCTTTTCATTGCTGCTGCTGTTCTCCTCAGGCAGAATCAAGCGAGGAGCTGGCAAGGTATTCTCAGATGAGTTAGTCCATGAGTTGTGGCTTAGATCCTGAAGAACAGCTGTAAAACTTAGTCTGTATGGAACTGGTGCTCATGAGATCTGTGCTGGCCCAGGGTTGACTTCCAGGCTTGAGCAGATGGAAGGGAATCGTGGCCCAGGAGCTCACAGAGAGCTTGGAGAGGGGAGGACTGTAGCAGCTGGAAGGGAGGTACCATGAGACAACTCTCTCCACAAAATTTTGGGCACAGAAGTTACATGCTGCTGTTAAATTGTATGTTGTGGTGCTTGCTGCTTTTGAATCTCTCCTCTGTGAGATTAAATCAGTAATCAAAATTTTCTGTTGATTTAGCATGATAACTGTGATTGTACCAACAAATAAATGCTTGGGTGATGAATACTGAGGAGTGAAAAATAAAAACCTTCCCAGCAGACTGGAGCTGTGTTATTTTTCCCCTGGCTGCTCTGGCAGAGAGCAAGTCTGTGGAACAGGGACAGTAACTCATGTCAGAGTTGGTAGCTTAGTGCATCAAGCCTGTGTGAGCTTAGCAGTGCCATTTGGACTGGTCTGCTGTGAGACTGGATGAGGCTTGTCTTTTGACAGAAATAGAGAAAATAACCATCAAATGTGAAGAGATATATGAAGGCTAGTTTCTGTACTGAAAGCTTTTGCAAGTTGCTGCTTTTTTACATGCCTCCTTCACTGTTTTTGCTGTGGTGATATTTCCTACATGGAATCCGCAGTGAGGGAGCAAGGAATATATTTCTCACTATGAGCACAGAGGTGTTCAGAGTCACTTGTTAAGGAAAATTTGTAGTTGGGTGGAAAGCTGTGGGCTTGGTAAAATATTTTACAGGCTATAGAGGCTTTTGAACATTGAGCATCAAAGAAACTCCTGAGTCCATGAAAGGATATGGATTTATTAGAGATCTTGTTAGAAAGATGTTAGTATATTTTCATATTTGACCTCTCCATGCTAACATAGAGATTACATGGACAGATCAACAACATGACATTACCTTAAAATCATAGTGCTTATATAGCTTTTCAAGAGTTTGCTTTATTTTGAAGTAGCTTCTCAGATTTTTCAACTCCTCTAGGAAAAAAACCCTCTTCATTCCTAGTTAATAATAGGTGCTTTACTTTTGGAAGGTTGTGGATGAGTGTTTGAAAGTGAATGTAGATCATCCTCTCAAACAAGACAGGGTTTGTTCAACCTCTCAACATCAGTGTATTTTTACACGTATTCTACTTTAAGTACTACATAAGCAGAAAATGAGCTTTGTGTCGGTTCATCTAGGAACAGAACTGGCCAGGACATCCTGAACTAAATGAGACGTACCGTGGATTTGTGCTTTAGCCTGTCTGGACTGGAGTGTTTTCCATTCTTTCTCCTTTCATACCTAATTTTAAGACTTCTCGTGGCTGTCCTTGGTGTAATATGAATGCAACCATTCTCGTGATCCCTGTCAATTACCCAGGGGTTTCTCTCTTTTTCCTGGATTTTAGGAAAGAGCCAATGATGGAGCTATCACAGAAATGAGATTCCCCATTAAGTATTTCTTTGGAGTGAAGCTAAATCAGATTGTCTCCATATAACTCTAAATTTTAGAGGTAGATCTTTTAAAGAACCTGAAATGCATAGCTCTCCTCTCTTCCCATCAGGGAATGAACCAAGTGTCGGATTCATGTGCAGTTTAAGTTTGCCTGTAGCTTTTGATTTGAACGGCTCAGCTGATGCCTGTTGCTGACTTTTGATTTGCCTCTAGCCTATACCGTACTGATGCTCAGGTACCTGTGCTTCACCGTGGAGCTCATGGGCAAGGACACAGATGGGGTGCACTAAACCTTTCCACAGAGGAACAGACCAGCAATCCCTGGCTGAGAAGTGACCCATGTAGGCTGTTTGCATAGACATGAATTCAAAGTTCTGCATGCAATTCTGGCTCTAGCACGTGCTCTGTGTACATGTGCTTAGTGAATACTTTTTAAGGTTTATTTTGGCCTAATTTTATCAACACTGTTTAGAATGAGCTCGTAGGTGAAGTTTTGGAGGTCTTTGAATTGCAGATCCAAGATATCTCATTTTTACATCAATTAAGATCTGGTGATATCTTTAGCTAGTAAAAAGGAACCTCGTAAGGAGAGGAGTGCATCAGCTTAATGTTCATATGGTAATTACCTATTTTGGGGTGACATTTAGTCGACTGAAGTTCACTGCTTTTCATTTTATCCTTTTGTGTGGGGATTACTGGAAAAGAACGTGTACTTAACATTTTGGGATGTGACAAAGGAGGAGAAAATTATACCCTTTGGCTTTGCTCTTTTGATCTCATATTTTTCCAAGGTGAAAATGTAGTGTGAGTCAGATGGTAGCTACAAAGTACATCTAGGCTATTTTTGTGTAGGACTTGCAGAGAAATTGGTCATTCAGATAGCAAAAACTTTTCCTTCATGGAAGAGAATTTTTTTTGGCACCTATCAGGCCTTTGAGTACTTGTGCTTATTTAGGCTATGCAGCTGCTCTGAGCAGCCAGTAAGTCACCTGAGTTTGGAGATATTGGAAATAGAGCAGAGGTATTAAGTCCAAGTATACTAGAATGTCAGTTTAATCTGTTAGCAAAATGAAGGATCTTTTACTTTTTTGTTTCCTATGAAAGCAATATCAACACATCTGTGACTTTTAAATGCGAATAATTAGCATGTGTCCAAAGAATTATAACAGGGGTACAAACCTCAGTTTCAACCAGTAAAAACTAAAACCAGTGGTATTTACCTGCATTTTTCATCCCCTTCATTTCACCATTTGAGAATGAACAGTTGGATATCTGAGAATTAGTAATTTTAATAACAACAAAAGTTAAGTTTTCTGGCACATTGGGAGGATATGGTGTGCATAAGACAGGCTAAATGTCTCTCAAGTCTTTGTGGGATGCTGCCAGCAGGGAGGGGAATTGCATGGAGCCTAACTTCGATACCATGAGTCTACCTATTGTCAAATAAATGTGTGGATATACAGGAGAAAAGTGAACCCATCGTGACCTCAAGTTACACTAACACACGTGAAACCTGCGGTGACTTTTCTCTGAAGTCTTTTTTCTACCTCTGAAAAAAATCTTCTTGTGGAGTAGGTAGATTTCTGTTTTCAGAAAAGCAAAGAATTTATGCCTGAGGAAATATAAGTAGCAAAAAGTGAGAGGAAGATGGGCAAAGAAAGAACTTGGATGCTGATAACAATGGAGCCTGAAAGGGATATTTAAAGGAGCCATTCCCCTTCCTTTCAGACACCCTGCAGAATAGCAGGAAGCTTTCCAGGGAGGTTTTCTTGTGTTGCTGAGAGAAATGAAGGATTTTTCCTTTGAAAAAGGCCCTTTCTTGGATGGCCTTGTGAGAAGTGAAGTTTAATGCTATTCCTGCAGTATATTGACAATAAAGATGCCCAGATAACTTTTAAAAGTCTCTTAAAATATAGACTCTTAAAATGCATCATAAGTCAGGATTTGCATGGAGGCAGAGAGGGAAAGATAAGATTATTGCACCAAATCATTATCTGATCCAAACTGATGGGGAGGGATCTCCTGAAACCACTAGTTCTGCTGTGGGTCTGGCCTGTTCGTCATTGCTTGTGCTTGATCCTCAAGTATATAACAAGAAGCACACATTTGCTGATGAAAATGAATTGGATTAGCACTCTTGGAAGAATCACACCAGCTAATTATAGCTGTTTCTTTAAAAGTAAGTATTGGATACTCTTCTACAAAACATATTATCTGAACTAATCATAAAAGCAATGCCTGTTGTTGAAAAAAGCGCCAGAATCTCTCTAGCACAAATCTACCACCCAGAGAAGTTCCTTTAGTTTTCATCAGCTTGAGGATCTGTCTCAGTTTTCATTGTTCAGATAGAGGTTTTGACTGAAAAGAAAGAGGCCAGTAAAAATGGCTGCAGTTTAAAGCAAAGTCTGCAAACAAATTTTTATGTAAAGTAGTATTAAGTGGACTGACTTCTTTTTAAAACCATCAAATCTACTGTTAATCCAACCAAATTAATTAAACTGTCAAAAATTGGGATTATGTCTGGTGATTTTACCTAGCCGAGAATTTTTTACGTTTAAGGATTTTTCCAATTTGTCTAGAACAGGAGTTATTTCTTTAAAAATTAACAACAAAGAAGAGTTTCACAGGGTTACATCCAAATTCAAGTAGAAGCGTTCTCTTTGAAATTGAACCAGAAGTAATTTTAAAACTTGTTCTTCCTCTAATATTATGGGATAGTTGGTGTTGAGTTAATTTGAAGTCTTGCCTTGTGAAAGTGAGAATCAGTTGCTCACTACATTTAGCACACCTGTCACAGCCACATTCAGAAGCAATTTCTTTCAAACTCCGAAACACCCTTATTAACTAAAGAGCAGTAGTGTAATATAAAGTAGGGATATTTGCAGAACAGAAATGTGCCACATTCTCATCTCTAAAAAACCTACTGTACCAGAAGGGGAAGATCAGACTCTTTCCTCCTCACTCAGGAGAGGAATTTTGTTATTAAAATGTTTCTTCAGAGTGTCTTGCAGTGTCAGAAATCGAAGGTCATAAAGGTAGAAGGCAAGGTTTATTTATTTCTGCTCTGCTGCTCTAATTAAAGGGTCAGAAGCAACCAGAGTTCCAGTTCCTTTTGGTTCTCAGTAAGCCTCTGCAATTTATTTTGGAATAGGTGGAGAAAAGGGAGGATAAAATAGACAGGTCCTTCTGGGTGCTGATCTTTTAAAGTCTTTGATCACTATCTGCTTGATTTTTGTCTGTTTTTCAATAGGAAGGAGCAGTGCACAGGTAAATTAAATGCATTTAAATAATCATGCATCTGATGGAGAGAGGAGTTCTGGAAGAGGAAGGAAGGAGTGCTGTTGCTGCTGTGAGTTGCAGAAAGAACCAAGTAGCCGTTTTAGTTCATAATTGCCTGTCTGCTCTTGCTTTGATGTTTAAGTTTTCTTTAACATCATTCAAATGTATGTACACTTTTAAATTTCTTTGTTCTTGTTTTTCCGCTTAAAAAATGAACGGAAGAAATAAACTGAGCAGGTGTCTAAGTCAGTGAGTATAACTGCAGCTGCCCTCTGGGCTCTGTGTGGAAGCAGTTGAATCTCAGGAACCAAAGGGAGAGTTTATGGACCAGGAGGTGTTATGTGCTCTGTACCAAGGCATTTGACAGAGGATGTCAAGGTCTTAGGGTGCCATTACAGGCTGATGTGCTGCAGGAGTCCTGGGGCAGTTCTAGCATGCAGTAGAATCATGCCCACCCTCCTTTCCTTGCACTGAGTGCTCATCATTTGTCACTTATGATGGTGGCTGTGCTAATCTATTTCTGTGTGTATGTGTATATATCTGTATATATGAACATCTTTATGTATACATAAGCATGACTATGTGGTAGATAATTGATTTACTTCACTCATGCCATTAATTTGCAGAACTCATTGCCATAAAGACTGAGGCTGAGGGCTTAGGCATTCCTGAAACCATTACACTGTCATGGTTAGCTCTCAACTGTGTGTGGGTTGAGGTTAGAGAAGAAGCAGGGCTCTGCTCAGTTAATGGTGATGGTCTGCTTCCTGGCTGCCAGGTTTGGGTATTTGATTACCCTCTTTTGTACCTGCCATATGCACCTGGGTGAACTGCCTGCAGTGAAGGGTAGATAGGGAATTAATATTTGAACATTTGCTTCCTAATCCCATCTTCAAAGCACCAGGTGGAAAACATTGTTGACTGAAGAACTGGTAACATGAGCTGTGTTTTCAGTGGAGTTGGCTCTCTTGCTCTTGCAAGGAAGCACTGGTGCTTTCAGTTTTTCAGATTTCATCTTGGATCTTAACATTTGATGTCAATCTTAAAGCCCTGTCAACCTTATTTCAAGCTACTATTTGAGATTCTTAGTTTGGCTTTTTGGTAAGAAGTTTGAAAAAGTGGTTCAGTTACTCTAATAATATCTCCAAACGCATGTGTACAATGATGGCATTTCAAACTGCTTCCTGATTGTGGGAAACATGACTCATTAGGGTCTGGTTTTTTTGAAGGTGCATGACACTAACTGTACCAGCTGCAGAAGGCCTGGCTTTCAGCCTGTGGTTAATTTGTGAAGATTGTCTTATTTTGATTTATTTAAAAAAAAAAATTAAAAATAAGTAGCTTTTTTATATGGTCTGTCTGCTTTCATTATTTATTGGAGATCCTTTTGAATAGTGTAAGCACAAGATTATACATTAAAATTAAGTTCTTTTCAGTTACCAATGCTGTCAAATCTCCAAAATCATTATTTGGGGAAGAGGGGGAAGGGAGGGAGGCAGTAAAGGAAAAAAAATCATCAAATCTGAGATAAAGGGAAACTTTAATGGTGGACTGAAGGCCTGAAAACAGGCTCATGCAATGAAGATCATTAGTGTAGGAAGTGATGATCAATAATGTCACATAATGCACAGCAAATATTTATGGCCAGACAGGCGGCTGGCAACAGCCTCCTGACGGCATCAGAGAATGTATCTTTTATTCTGCTCTGGAGGAACAATTTTAGACAGAACCACGTGGGAACAGTGACTGCAGCTCCATGGAAGCAGAGGAAGTGCAGTCAGTCCATGGCCAGGTAGCTGACGTAGGCATTGCGTTATCTCACTCTCTACTTTAATTTGTGCAGAATTTATGAAAACACGCTGGGTGCCTCAAAGAGCAGAACTGGCAAACATGAGCTCCACATGTGGTACAGGGGATGTACCCTGTTGTAAGTGCCATATCACAGAAGGGTAAATGGAAGTTCTCTCCCAGGCAGTTTTTCTAAACCTTGTTAAATGCTGGCGTTCCATCCTTTTAATTACAACAAGCTGGCATTTATCATTGTGTGCAATCAAGAAATGGAAGATTTTATAACACCTTTCATTCCCTGACATGTGGTGAGGGAAAATCAGTCTGTTTTTATCCACATGCTTCATCTGTCATAGGGCAAGGTTTGTCCAGTTTTCCCATGCACACAGGTTTTCCTTGCTTGTGCAGTTTCTGTGGACATCCACATTGCCCATCTGTATTTGCCTCTGAAGTGAACCTAATTGTACATTATGAGGTGATGTGTACTAATCTACTGGCCTGTGCATAATAAAACAACTGTGCATGCATTGTAATGGCATATTTAGCTGAGTGGTGTTGTTTTGTTGTGCTTCTGCTGTTGCCAGTAGTTTCAGGATGCTGTTGCAATATGCATGAATCGTGCCTGTTCCCAGGCCCCCATCCGTACTGCCAGACTTTGTGCTGGGCTGGGATGACAAGCTGTGGTGTTTTATGCATGATTAGTTACTCTAAATACTTTTCATCCCTATTTAATGTCTATCTAGAGTGGCGTTTCCTCAATTTGTTGCTGCCCTTTACTGTATACCTTACTACCCCCCTCGACATTTATGACCTTTGCAAATGATCAACTACAGCCCCCCTAAAAACTCAAGATTCAGTGCTGTTTGTACTCAAGGATTTTCAAGCCGAGAAATGAAATTGTGCTTCTTGATTTTGGGCCAGTAGAGACTTCAAATGTCACAGAGGTGGCATATTCAGACTTTAAGGGTAAGGTTGATCTGCTACTGATTGTACATATTCAGTGCTGGTTGTGAATGAACTGTTAACAGGCTCGCTTTTTGACTAAAACAAGAATGAAATGCAAAGAAAAAGCACAACAAGTAAAATGTGATCTCAGTAACTTGTAGGGTAGCTTTTAACCTGTGCTGTCAGCTGCAGACTTGTGTTCCTCATGATTTAAGGATAAAGCTGGTGTTGCTGGGATTCAAAGCAGGAGGTTTAATTTTAATTTTGCACGATTTCACGCTGATGCATTAGCAAAAGTCCATTGCCACTTGTTTTTCACATGAATGAAAGAATGTCTGTTAATCTTTATTTTACTCTAAACCCTAAGGTTTTATTTTATTAATTTTTAGGAAGATGTAAAAAAGTAGATGCTCTAGACCTCCAGTAACATCCCATTTTCAAATTTACCAGATTGACTGGAGAGCTATTTGATTTTCTCTTTAGTCTGGGATGGGCAAATGCAATTGCTTGCCTGAAATTTCACTGGTTGCAGCTGCCCAAGAGCTTCCCAAGTTTTTTGTAGTCAGAGACTCTTAAAAATACACAAATCTGCATGACAGGTGCCTTTTATTGGGGAACTAGAAAAGTATGAAAATACCAGTAAGCCCCCTAAGTGTCCTTTTCCCAAAATTCCTCTCAAAACAAAACCTACCGATCCTCTAGGGATTCATGCCCTAAATTTACAGTAAGTCTTTCCAGAGGTGTGAATGAGTACTTGTCTTGTGTGATGTTTCCTTTCTGAACACCTAATGGCAAGTGAGTTAAAACCAACTCCATGATCTAATGACTCCTCTTCATAGTCCTTTGCAAGTTCCAAAATGGAGCTCCTACTCAGAGGAAATGTCAGACTGCATAATCTAAGGAAGAGAAGTTATGATTAATTTCTTTGCTGTTGATGTAGGATCAGAGTTTAAAATGTTTCATAGCACCTTGGGCAATCAACCTACAAATTTTCTTTGGTATCTGTCAGAAGACAACTGATCGTAAGCAGTGCAGTGGAATGCAAACTTGCCAATCGTGTGTGTTGACTGGCATTTCTGATGTACACTGGAAAAAGAATTTCTCTTTAAGGGGAAGTTGCAGTATTGATCTTACCTAGTTGCTATTCCTTCCCCACGTTTAGTCTAACATGGAATTGTAGGTACACTCTAACGTTAATTGTATCTGTTAGCATAGCTGTAAGTATATGCTGTTAAACCACTTGACTAAACTTTTGTTTGTTGAAATATCTTACCTCCTACTTACATACATCTTAATTGCTTTGGGTTCTCTGAAATCTATTTTGTGTTCTTCTAGAAGATGTTTGAAACCCCTTCATTGTTTTCAATAAGGAATTCTGTATGGCTTATGTATCAGGCTTCTTTTGATTTGGGGAGAGGGAGGGAGATGTAAGGGGAGGTTGATATTACAAAAGCAGTTTGTTTGGAATGCTCATTATTTCTTTGTAAATATTAATTTAATTTTTGTCTCTGTGTAAGGCTGATGCTTGGGTATGTCTTTTAGTCCGATGTAAAAAGGGCTAAAATTCAATTTTAAAAAATCCTTTAGGTAAAGGTCCTAATGAATTTAGTGAATTTGGGCTCATCCTTTGAAGGCAAAGAGTGATCATAAACTTTATCAAGGTCTTTCAGCTGCTCCCTCCTCTGGCCACGTCAGTGGCTATAGACAGGTTATAGCTGGACTCTCCACACGACAGGAACTCCAGCCAAGATATCTCTTTGTGGAGCAACCCTGTCCGAATACAATCCTGTTCAGAGCCTTGGATTCATGGCTTCCAGGTGGCCATAAAACTTTGGGCGGAGATGGTCTTTAAATATGGGTCTGTAGACATTATTCTGTCTATGAATTCAGGTAAGATGGACTCTAATAGGCTGAGCATGCTATTTTCCCCTCTGCATGACAGCTATGTTCAGGGAAAATGTTACAAGGAGGAAATTCAGTTATTCCTAGGGCTGAAAGTCTTGTAAAGGGTGAAGCAATATACCATTCTCAGAAAATGGGAATGAACCATAACCATCCTGTACATCTGAGCTACCAAAGGTTGCTTGTAGAGGTGTCAGGTGAAGGAATCCAAGAGTTGTGACTGCTGTTTACACAGGGTTGTAAGTGAAAGCACTATGTGAGCATTCTTGATTAGTTTTACATTTAAGTGATTCTTCTTGCTGGACCTTGAACACCTTCTACTGAGATCTGCAGATTCCTGCACTGGGAAAATCATACCTGTTTTGTCAAGGCTTTTAAAATTACAGGCTTCTGATTTCAGCACACATGCTTCTATTTGGCCTTGAAATTACACAATACTATTTTGCTTTCTTTGGGCATGAATTTTTTCTGTCTATTCTTGCACAAAAGAAAGAGAATGTAGTAGTAAAATACAGTCAGTTCCTCAGCTGGCGTAAATCAACATAGTTCCACTGGTTGCCCTAATTTAAATCCAAATTTGATCAAATCATTTCAAATAGGCTCGCAAAATGAATTAAGTTGATAGAAAAAAAAATCCTTAGGTGCCTAAAACACAAGTCTAATTTTCCAGCAGAAGGGCATCAGCTGCTGCCTTCTGCATTCACAACCTCACATTGGCTGCTTGTGGCGCAGTAAGTGATATTGGCTGTGAGGGAGACACTTGGCTGCTCCTTTGGCCAGTGGAGAAGAAATGTTGGCTGCTGGCTCTTCTGAAAGAGCAGAGCTATAAAATGAGGAAATAATGAAACATGATGAGAAGGTTAGGGTCACAAAATATTGTAAATAGAAGCATATTGGCCTTTCTTCTCTTTTTAAAGAGTTGTATGTCAGCTAGCCAGCTTCCTGGATGTCTGCCTTGCCATAACTGTTTGGCTGTCTAAAGGTGATATATATGGGGGGAAACAAACTGTTGGTGACCTTTTGTGTAAATTAAGGCTTGAAAAAACTGTTTTCTTGAAAATGTTTCCTTTCAGACCTTTATCTTACTTTGGCAACCATGTCTCCTCTATCCAGCTCTCATGTCCAGAAGTCTTGGTAGTGTACAAGAGGATAGTACAGATAAATTGCAGTGACCAGTACTTATGTTAACATGTTTAGGCTGGGATTTTCAACCCATCTATTTTTGTACAATTTCTGGTTTGTCTGAGAATTACAGGAAAGCAAATATCAAATAATTGAGTACCTTGTTAGAAGCTGCCATGACAGGAAATGTGAGCAATTGCCAGGAGTGATGCACAGCCATGACTTGGTGTTTACACATGAGCTTTTTGCTTCACAGGGGTAAGCTGGCCTGGCTTTTATAAAGCTCTGAGCAGTCAGAAGACAAGGCCTCAGCAGGAGTTCTGTTACCAATGGCTTTGAATATGAGATCATGTGTAAGCACTGAGGGGTACTGGGTGTCCCAGGGTGAGGGACAAGAAAGAGTAAGTGTAAAACTGCAGGTCTGGCCCTTTGCAGTGTGTCTTGTCTGTCTTGTGTGTGTGGATTTCACAGGAAAGTTGAATGAGAGTGTGCAGGGCTTTACTGTTGAGTCTTCTATGCATTACCTTGTACTGTGTGAAGGATTTGATTTCAAGCAAAAGGTTGGAAGAGTTTTGTATTACTGTCCTTTCTGCCCCAAAGCTCATTATTGTGGATTCCACATTCTTGTGAACTTTTCCTGAGCTTTCACAAGCTAGGCTTTTGTAATTTTGGGGGGATAAAAAAATTTTTTTTCCCTTTCCTTTTAGCTGCTAGATGCAAATACCGGGGTAATTATGGGAAGGTACAGACTTGTGACACATCAAGAAATATTTGGTACATTTAGCTAGAAAGACTAAGCTGGTTTTGGGCTTGGTACTCAACACCAGTCAGTACCTATCCAGGTGAGGTGGAGAGGTGGGTAAAAATCCTTCTGTGGACACAGACTGAAGAACCATTCTGTGTGAAAACACAGTAGCCTGCTATTAGGGGGCAATAGCTTTACAAACCATGAGATGTTCTAGTGCCGATTCCCACCTAGGAGTGTCCACCTGTGTGCAATTCCACCAGGTCTGCGGCCTAACAGATGGTCCTAACTAATGAAAAGAGTCATTTTAATTAGTCCATCTAAAGACATTTATTCACACTGGTGGGCGCTCCCAATAAAGTTTCAGTGACTAGGATCTGTGTTGTTGGCTTCCAGCAGTCACCATCTGTTTGGTGGCAGAAACTGGCTGTGGTATCACTGCATGGATTTCCCACTCCAGTGGGCTGGAAACAGGTTTAAAGCATGGGGAAGGAGGGGGAAAGGTCTCCTGGTTGCTGCCTATAGCAGTTTGAATGATGTGGTATCCCTGCTTCCAGTCCTAGGATTACAACAGCTTATCCTGCTATCTCTAGCTGTGGTTTTGGAAAGCAGCTTTGGAAATCATGCTCATTTCCTCTGGCAGCAGTTTTTTTAATATTTGAGAATACCTTAAGTGTATTTGCTAAGGCTCTTTCTCAGGCTGTTGGCCTATTTCTTAATTGAATATAGAAAATCCCTCTATTTTTAATGACTGTTAGGAAATAATATAAAATAATTAGAATTAGAAATGTCATGCCAGTAATGCTTATTCTGGGAGTACAGGAGTTTGCATGTTAAAGAAACCTCACTGGCTGCATATTAAAGTGAACCACTTAATGGCAACATTCAATTAAAAATTGGGAGGGATGGTAGGGAGTTGGAGCAGTACAATGGAAGATTTGCAAGGCTTTATTGCCCATGACTCGTTTATTTGTGTCCTCTGCATACTGACAAACTAGTTTAGCTAAAGGGATAATTAAACCAGGGGGAAATTACAAAATTTCCTGGAGAAGAAACGCAGGCTAGGGATGAGACAGGAATTGTGGGAGTTCAGCATCCTTTAGGATAATTCTGACAGTAAGTGTTGTTTACATATTTGACCTACTTACAGCCCTTCCCTGGATGACTCCTAGATCCTCCCCACTCCCAAAGCCTATGAAAACTCTATTTTATTCAAGCTTTAATTTTCAGGTATGTTTTGATTGAAGCTTTTTACAGGAAAAGGATAATGGTAATGTTAGATTTTATAAAGACTTCCCGATAAGGTTTGATCAGACAAGGTCAGAAATCTGAACTGTTGGAAAGCCTTCCAAATCATTGTGCCTGACACCTTCCTCCTCTGAGCAAATAAAGGTATATTCCATTTATTTTGTGGTTTCCGTGGTTTCATTTTCATGTCCTTAAGATTTTGCTGAAATTCATTTTCTATGTAAAAGCTAAGGCACTGATGCCAATAACGCTGGTATTACTTAACAAATAATCACCCAAATCATGGAACATACTAAAATAACAAAGTTTGGCGTTATTTTCATAATAGCCAACGGTAAAGATCTGGTAGAAGCAGTGATGCCCATTTTGTACTAGTACATTTATTTTGATATCCCCTCCCGCCCCTGGGTAATGTGATCAGATTTTCAATGTTAAATCACCTGCCATTCTCAAATGGCCTGAAGGGCAGCCTTGAGGTCATATTCACTCCAGCTGTCAGTATCACTCGTGGAACTCCTCCTCCTTCAAACTACATTTACCTGTTGTTGTGTGGATAGTTGCCATTTTGTTGATGCTGAAAGACTGACTTTTGGCAGATAAATGTGCCTGACCTTTCCTCGAAAGGACCCAGAGTTTTCTTCCCCAGGGACAAATTGGTTTAAGAGACAGCCTTGTGCCAGGCTGTGTGCAAAACTCTTTACAAATGATGGCTCCCACTCCCCAAACTCCACAGCTTGGCTACCCAAGTTGTGATTTTTTGTTGCTGTACTGCCTAGTCATGGGACAGGACCCTGCTGTTTGGCAAACACAGAACCTGGGTGTCCTCACCCCACCATGTCTGTGTTAAGTACAAGATGTAAACAGCCTGGCAAAAAACATGATGGTGTAGCTCTGGGCAGACCCAGCTGTAGTTGCAGGCTGTTGTCAAGCACCACACACAGTCATGGCCACAAAAATTAAAGGATGTGCATGTTAGCCATGAAGAGCTTCATAAGGGAAAATATAGGAATGTGTATTTGAGAGCTTAGTAATGAGTGTTAGATTGGTTCATGGGCTGATTGCAGGTAGAAGCCAGGTGACAAATACATGTAAGAGATTCAACATAATAATGTTTATATAAACTGATGGGAAAATATCTGATAGGAATTCTTAAACCAGAAAAGAAACCTCTGGTTCAGGAAAGAGAACAGTAAAATTGGAGAAATTTGACTATAGATTTACTCAGTTCTAATATTTCTCCTGTGATACCCACTACTAGCTATCACCTGAGAAAGGTTTAGTTGGCTTGGTATACTTTGATCTGTTTCAGAGTAATCTTGATTTTATGTCTATATATAGGTAAAATCTGCTTAAGATTCTACACTGGACCAAGGGCTGGTGTCAGATGTGCTCCATTTGCCTGTGCCCAGAAGTCTGGGACAGACAGTTGAAGGTGACACCTTTGATGTCCAAAAACAGGCTCATCAGAATGTCTTGAGCTACCTCTTCTGCCCATCATGCATAGTCCACCAAAGACAGCCCTGTGCTTCCCACACAGTGGAGAAATTCCAGAGGCTGATATGAGGTATGATGGGAAAGGAGAATGAAAGGATAATTTGGGCACAATCAAAGATGCTTTGTGAGGACCAGATAAATGGTGAAGGTGTTAGGCCTGATGGTTATCTGCAGGCAAGCTCTAGCTAAGAATAACTGGAGACACTTTTGGATAGAGAGAAATTATAAGGTACAATTTCAGGTTAGAGCAGACAAATGGTTTTTAGACCAGTATTCTGTTGAAACCATACCTGTTTGAGGCCATATTCATCTGAATGAAGCACTTAGTGTGGCAGGTTTTTCCCCAGCTCAAAATTGCTTTTTGGGAGAAAGGACGTAAAGAGGTGCTGGGTTCCTATTTTAGCCCTTAGCACCATATGAAAACCATTAATCTGGGTGATTCTTTAAAAGAATTCTCATGTTAATTAGGTACACTGAGATTTTCCCATATGAGTACCTTTGCAAGACTTATTGTCTAGACTGAGATAGATATCTCTGTCTCTGGTTTTAATAAAAATATCAAATGATGTCAGTTTTATCTCATTCTGAAACAACAAAAAAGAAAAGCAATTAAGGTGCAGAATCTTTCATGGCTTGGGAAAACTGATTAACATCCAGTTCTACTTCAGGCAGACTAGACAGCAGAGTTTATGTTTTGAGATTAAAATCAGTATAATGAAAAGAGTTGGTATCAGGATAGTAAACTGGACTGAAGGGTGGATTTTGTAAAGACCAAGATCTGAAAATACTTGTAACTTGGGAAAGAAGCTCTTATAGGAGAAACATTCATAAGAAGAGGAAAAATGAGGTGAAAATGGACATGAATGAGAAGGACATTTACTGAAGAAGTAATGGGCTGAAAATCAGGAGGCCAAGAAAGATCTGTGTAATGAGAGAAGTAATGGAAGGCAAGTTGCAGGTGAGAACTGATTTCAACAAGATCTTATGAGAAAGGAGGTGTGATGGCAGGAGGAGATATACAGCAGAAGAGATCCCTGTTTTGAAGACCTGCCAGTCCAAAGACTTGATCTGAAAGTCATGATAGGGTGAGTTTTCAGATAGGCTTTGTCTTAAGCCTTTAAGCTTCTGAGGTTTCATCGAAACCAGATTATTTATTTATTTACTTATCTATTTTGTGAAAGACAATGCAGTTAGACCTGCTATCAATTTATTGTCATGGTATTGAAGGGGTTAATATTCTTCCTGTTGCTGCTGCATTGTTGTTGCATTTATTGCACTATATGTTCTTGCTGGAGTGTCCCGCTTGTATGAGCATCCTTGAATTTCTTAAATAACTTGTGTTACCTCAAATGCATGGACTATGAGTTCAAGTGAAGCTGCTGCTTTCTTTCCTGATCACATTTACGCTCTAGATTAAGCGAAGGTGAGGTATGGTTTGGTCTGGTCTCTCAGGCTTGAAGCTCCCTTTGCAAAATTCTCTGCTGAGAGGCAAATCCTGTTTTAAAGAGTCTCATTTTAATGCTGATAGTAACTGACAACCTATGAGGATTCTGTTTATCCAAAGAACAGGTGTAGCAACAACCCTGACCTTCACTTATGCTCCCTGTGATACGTTGGAATAATTCTGCAGGCTTTTCTCCTACAGTAAATTGCTTTCATTACCTTTGGCCATGGAGTAGGTTTCTATAGGAAATATGCCTGGAAAACCTGAGTTAATGCTCTTGTTGCATATGCTTGGATTTTCTCTGTTGCTATCACTAGTTGAGAAGTGAAGATTATAATGGTTTGGGGAGGTTTTAGTGGAAAATGGCTATAACTGAGGATGATCTGAAGATATGCAGAGCAGAAAATCTCAGCAGATCTTTATGAGAGTTGCAACAGTGCATATTTGTTCAAGTTCTTGGACTATCAGGGAAGGATTAAACTCTGTTCATTTACCTGCTTCAAACAGTACATGATGTAATCTCTGATGCTTTTAGCTGCTCAAGTTGTAGGCATTTATGTTTGTGATATCTGAGCAATTTATCAAAGTAATAAACGTTTCCGAAATTTTGTCCGAGTTTCACCTGAATCCTGTCATGCTCAAGTACCCAAGTCTCTCCTTTTCCAAAAGCTGATTCTGGGTCAAATTATAGAGACCACTCTTGGTCAGAGAACACATTCTAACATTTTAAAGTTTATTTTACTCTACAACAGAGAAAAATGTACCTTTTTCTTGTGTGAACTGAAGCTAGATTGAAGCTTCGGGTTTCAGGTAAAGTCCTGCTTTCATTCTGAGACTCAAAATGAGTGAAAATTTCATTATGGACCTTGCCAATCCTACTATCAAAAATTTCATTAAAATCAGTAACTTCCTATGCAACATGTTTTAACAGAAATTGCACGGTCAGGGCTTCCTTGAGCAGAACCATTCATTACTATTCCAGCCTGCGTACTTCATTTTTTAGAGTTTTTGTGGTTTGAAGCTTTCCAAATGATTAAGTTCCTCTGTGAAGGAGCATAAATCAGCAATATGCAGAACAAAAAGAGGAGGGAAAGAGAATGTGAAAATGGGTTGCTGAGAGATATGAAAAAAATCCCCATCATAATTACAATCCGAATTGAAAACCAATGCAAGGATATATTTTTCTCTTTTTTTAGCTGTCTTCATCTGGGTTACCATTCCCTTTTTTTTCAAGCACATTGTCTGAGCTTTAGCTATAAAACATGAACAAGAGAAGTTAATTTTAGCTTTTGTGAGTTATGGCTGTGCTTTTCATTTTCCTGCAGGTGTTCTGCACAGCGAGACAGGCTGGTTGGGTCTGTTGCACGCTGCCCACAGAACTTTATTAACATGCAGCTGTGCAGAAACATCTGGACAGCTTAACTTGAAAGCACTTGGAATGCATGCATGTGATTTTTTCCTTTATTCATGCAGGCATGATATGTAGTGTGTTCCATGGGCCATTGCTTCTCTGGCCTCAGCAGCGGAGGACTTTGATGTCTTCTTGTTTCTATTTCCTTTTTTTTTCCCTCTTGCAATTTCTTTTAAAATGCTGCTTGCCTCTTCCAGTAAGGCTGGAGCACAGATGACCTTTATATCTGGAATGAAGGAATGGGTGGAGAAATGTGAAGCTGCTTGTTCTCAGCTCAGACATTGGGCCAGTGTAGGCTCGCACCATTGAAGCTGAAATGGTACCCTGGAAATTAAATATCTCCAGCTACTTATAGGCATGCCGTGCACTACCTTGCTTTTTTACACTGCTGACTTCTTTAAATATCCACTGCTAGACCTCAAGTCTTCGCTAATTTCCCCCAATCTGACCTATTCCCAATCATAGTATTATTTCAGTCTTTCAAGGCTTTTGAAGTTTCTAGTTTATTCAGTTCAGTACCATGGCTCCTATGTTACCTTTAATGGAAAGTGCAGTGGATCTTTATGATTTAATCCTGTTGGAGTTCATGTGGATGCTGCATACAGAATTTTTGGGGCTGATATTATGTTTTTGACTGGTTTCCTTGGAGTGCTTGGTGAAAATGGTCCTTCATGAGTTTGTTTACACTGATCATCACCTTTACTTTGCGGGGTTTCTTGGCTTAGGATAGACACAGCTTTGTCTCTTCTTTCAGAAGATATGTCAACAGCATATTTTTATTTCTACTTCAGTGAAAAGCTATTTGATTCTTTCTGATAAACTTGACTGAACATCTAAACAGATCATGAATATTATCTTTTTTTTTATTATTGCATTTGATCTAGCTGCTACTGAGCTTGAGGAAAAGTTTTCAGATGATCAAGAGAGAACTGTACTTCTTGGAGTGGAGTTTTTGGTGGTGGTTTTGTGTTTGGTTTTTTTTTTAAAATTTTTTTTTTTACAGTTGCCCATTGAATTATAATTTAATGTTGTACTATTGTGTAACTACTAATTCCCAGTTTTTTTGACGTGGTTGTGGCCAATGGGAATCCTGAGGTTACATTCCTGGCCATATTTCAGTGTGGTAAAACATCTTTTGCATTTTCTGTCTTCTGTTTTTTCATCTAGTTCCAGGTCTTTAATAATCTCCCAGTTGCACAGCTTGAAGTTTCTTGTGTGCTGGTAGGGAAATTTGGTGGCTGAAATTTGGAAACCTTTTAAGGTTTTGAATTTCAGCACCTTTGAATGTTTCTGGTTTTCATTGCTGTTGTATGGGCAAAAAACTAGAAGTGACTGGAGCTCCCTAACTTCCTGTTTAATTGTATCTTGAGCCCTTAAATGGCTAATAACCTAAAACCCCATAGAAGTAGCTGTCTGCAGCAAGGTTTACTGGCACTCCTATGCAGCTGAGAAGATGACAATATGCTTACTCTGCTTGCGGTTTCATTTGGCCAGATGTGAACAAGGAATGTATTGTGCTACCACGACTTTTGTCTCAGCTTATTTCGGCTAGACAGAGACTGAGACTAAGGGAGCAGATGATGAGTAGAGTTACCCAGCTGCATTCGATGGCAGGAGCTTTCCCACTGCAGAGACCAAGTCAGCTTTGCCAAGGAATGGCAGGTAGGATACAGCCAGCCACGAGGAGCTTTGAGGTGAGCTGTCTGCAAAGGTCCACCTCGGGCTTCTGTGGCTTTGCCCATTAACCGTCAGTTTCCCCTGTTCTCCATACATGTGTTTTTAGCAGTAATTGCTCTTTACCCTGTGGTTGAAGATAAGGGGAGTGTATCGAGTGCTGTAAACGAGATTTGTTATTTAATATTACTCCCCTCTATGGATATATTTTCTGTCTCAGTCTTCTCAAAGGTCCACAGTCACTGCTGTCTGCTGGACAAGAGTACTGAGGAAGTTACATGAATGAGACAAGTTCCTACTTTGATCTTCATGTTGCTTCCCTTCCATTTTTTTATATGTGCACCAAAAAATATTAAAGGCTTTACAGTCATCCTTGAAATGCATAGAAAGATATGAATTGGTCAAGAATTCAGAATACTTCAAATGTGAGAAATAAAACTTCAAAAGCCAGTTTAGTGTTACATTGAATGATCAGCCTACGTAACTGTAAGGAAAATATTTAATTCCTAAAACTGAGACCTTTCCCTGACAGGCTTTGATGTTTGCTGCCCACTAATGTTACCATTAATTTACCAGTTTGGTATTTGGAGTTGCCATCATGAAGTGGTTGTTCTAATGAGTTAGAAGCACCATGGAAAGGAAAAACCATGTTAACTTCCTTATGGCTTGCAGCTCAGTTTTATCTGAGAGAGCAGTACTGAGTTGGTGGGTACATAGTTTTTTATCTAATGAGGGAAAGCATAGCCAAGACAGATACTTATTACCTTCGATTGCTAAATGGAGTAGGAAATTTAAAGAAATTGAGTGGGTGTTTTGTTATTTCTGTCAACTACAATTTTCTTGCAATTACAATCTTTTCTTTATACTGATGAAATAAAGTGCTGTCATTCTGACCTTTATGAAATACATTTTAAACTGCAAGAGAAATAAATAAGCAGTTTCTGACCTTGTATTTTGAAGGTAAGGCTGATGTTCTGTCACTAGGTTGGCTGGCTTTCAGAATGGTGGCAAGCACAGTTTGTTGTGGTACGGTGTTTAATCACTCTTGTGTTCATTATGAACACTCAGGCCTTCATCTTCAAACTATTTTTTTTGTGTGCATCCTGGTGAATACTAAATCACCCAAGCAGGTATTAGGGTAAGGACCTTTCCGTTCTTCATTGCTTGTAATACAGCTGGTAAAGATGCTCTTTAGATTAAGGTCTTACCAGCATCTGGGTATGCTAAATTGCTAATGCTAAATTGTGTTCTGGCCTTTGGGTTTTAGCTAAACTCTGTCTTTTGTGTACTGTTCTCAACTGCAAATGAAGTGTCTTGTAAGCTCTTCTGTAACTAGAGAAAACGTTTGAGAAATCAGCAGATCCTGAAGCTGCTCCAGGTAGCATGGAAACAAAAGGCACACATTTTTTTACTTGTATTTCCAGCTTGGACCTACAACCAAACCCCAAGGACCTGTGTTTTGAATCCAGAGATTGGAATCAACCCTCAGTGCTCTTGTCCAGTATCTTGGAGGGGAGGGCTTGAAGTTGTAGTTCATGACTAATAGAATGCTTATTGTTCTTTGAGAGTAGGTTATCAGTTACAGTGAAAGTTTATGTACATGGGCAAGCCCTGGAGAGGCAGTTCTGTGTTAGCAAGGTTATTGTTTTGCAAATGTTTGGAGTAAGGTGAGCGTTACTTGTTTAAAGCAATTTGATGGTTGGCAGTACAATCTACATAAATTATTTCCTTGAGCTCCTGTTGCAGGACAAAGCACTGTTACCCAGTCTGGTTTCCTGTGTCTTTTTAGGCAAAAACTCTTTAAAAAGTCCAAGAACAGTGTCCTTCTGTTTTATTAGTGGAGCAGGGTTTAAATCCTGCTTGACCTGTGAAAATCTGAGGACAGACTTACATGTGTTAGTAACATCCAGATTGGATTAGTGTAATTCTTTGTTTGTAGTTCTGCCAGCATCATCATTCAGAAATTACCGCTTCCAAACACAGTAACGAGAATGATCTCTGGCACTGCAGAAATAAGCAAAATAAACAATCCAGACGTCTTTCTTCAGAGGCTCCCAGCTCTAACAAAATTGGCTGTAACATCTGTTTTCTGTCCTAAACTCTTTAATGATTAGGTTCCTAATTGTTTGACTGGGTGTCTGTGTAAGCACAGACCCAGGCATTCCTGAGTCAATGCTGGACTTCTGGCACTAAAAAGGAATACTGAATAGATAAAACACAATCAATTTATATTAAGCACTTTTTAAGTAATGCCTTCTTGGCTGTGAATTTCCTGGTAGAGATTTTGTTAAATTGGTATCCTGTTAGTTGCAGCTAGTACAGCTTCTCAACTAATGCTATGTTGCAGATTTTAGGATCACTATTTTAAAGAGTTGCAGTCCTGCTCTGGGATACCTCCTTGGAGGTATTTGATGTATAGACTCAGTTACAGAATAGTTTGCTGTTCCTTACTTAGAACACATGAAGACTGAAGAGTGTGTCTATTTCTGTCTGTTCATTGCTTTGTAGTTCAAGAAAGAACAAAAGCAAATGCTTAATTTTAACCACATGTTTTGCTAGAACATAAGAAAGTGTTCAAATGTTTTCCTGTGCACTTTTGGAATTAGGTTGTATTGAAGTTACTATGCTTTGCCAAGCTAAATGGGATTTCTGTGTAGTGCTTTGTGCAGTCCTCTCCTAATGAGAGCTTGGTCCTGAGGAATGTTTTCTGCTCTTTCTTGCAGCCATTGCATCTTTGCAGGTGAATCTATAAGTTTCCTTTTCTGAATGTAAAATATGAAAAAAACACCCACCAAGGAGAAAATAAGAGCATCTGTTTCTGGTTTCTGTGTTGGTTCCACCCACAGAAAACTGACATTTTCTCTGTGACTGTCTCTTTTTAAACAACTGATACCACAGGGTAAATCAAGAGTAAGCTTATGGAAAACCTCATATAGCTTCTGATTTTATCAATATAATTCTGCATCTGTGTCATAAAATAAAATGAGTCAGCAGAAGTTTTTATCCTTCCCAGATTTAAAGTCATGGGTGTTCTGAGCAGTGACAGCATGCCCTGTTTGCTCTTAGTAAAGAGGCAACTGAGGTGCATGGCATGGGAAGTTTCTAATGGGTTATTTATTCCCTCTCCTCTGGGGTGTATCAAGCCACCAGAATGGTGGCAGTTACTAATGTAAGTACATTTCTACTTTCCTGTTTCCAAAACATTTGCACAGCAGTGTAACTGAAGGATTTTAAGGCTGCCTGTGTGCTGTTACTTTTAGTGTTGTTTCTGTAATATCCATTTTTTGAAGACAAATCTACCAAATACTCTTCTTTGTACATGAATCTTCTACTGTCCTATTTCATCTCATTCATAGATTAGTTCTTAAGTTTTTTCTGTAGCTTTTCTCTGTGGGTCAGATATGCATTTTTGTCAAATGTCTTTTTAAAATTAATTCTGATGTTCTAATCATGCATAAGTGCTTTGCACAGAAAGACAAGATTATTGGAAATTTGAGTAGAGAGGACAAAAGAACATTTCATCTACAAAATATGCTTTACCTATGTCATTTCTTCAGTTTCATCATGCTTTTAATTCAGCGTGCTAGACTACTGAATAGAAAAGTGAAGAGCTTCTGTAAGATATTTATCCTTAATTTGTAATTACAGAAGAAGCTTTCTAAAGTGTCTGAAATGCTCTGCCTTTAGGTGTATTTGGAAATTTTAGGTTAAGTGTTCTATGATTGAAAAGTGTGAATTCATTAAAATATTCTGTGAACAAGTTCACAGAACAGACCATCTTCAGTGAAACTGTCCTTGGTTTAGTTTTGTGAGAACTGGAGAGAGTGTGAGTCACCTCAAAATGTCCTGGTATCCAGGAGAGTCAAGACTAGGAATACAGCAGTTTCAGAGGAGGGACTAGAGCCTTATCATCCTCATAAATTGTGACTAATTTAGAGTAGCCCCTACCTGTATGTTTGCTCTGTACAAAGATCTGAGAGAATTTGAATTTGTTTAAGATTGAAACCATAGAGATTTTTAATAAGCTAACAATTGGCTGTCCATGTGGTTTGGGGAAGATTAAGGACATAGACAAAAGCAGGTTCTTTAGCATACACCAAGGCACATGAACTACTTTTAACACCTCAGGACTGAGGAAATCATAAATGAATTTAAAACAAATGCTACTTTCGCAAGTTCTGCTTTCCACAAGAGGTTCCTCCAAAGCGTTATTTCCAGAAGGGAACTCTGCCCTTGACGTCTGATCTTGCACCCAGTGCAGGTGCCTGCTGGTCACTGATTTTTACATAACAGTGAAAAGGGCAATATACACCTCCTTTGCCAGTGTGGGACTCAGTAAGTTGATGAGATACAAGAAATCAAGACTTGGGCCAGTCTTATGAGATCATCTCTGAGATGGGAACTTGTTGAAGCACAAACCTGAGGTTTCTCATGGTTGTACAATATCATTCTATCTCCCAGCACAGTGTAGTACTGTGAATAAGCCATCATAATGGGCAGAAAATAGAGCTTAGAAAAAACAAGAGCGGTTGTGTGTGGATGTGGCTTCCTCACACTTTTTAAGCTCTTCATTTTGTGTCTGATTTCCTTTAAACCTGCAATACACATTGACAGACTTTGCTTAAAATTCTATTCCTCCAAATGATGTTAATATGTTGCAAACTATTCAGCTGGGAAATGTGCAGCACAATTTCATTCCTTTTAAGGGTTGAGAGGTCCTTGTCTAATGTTTCTAACAGTTCATCTGTGAGGTTCTCACTACCTCAAACTGTGCCTTTTATTTCTAAAGAAATTGCAACAGATTTAATGAAGGGAACATTTTGAAACCAATTTCCAGTATTCTTTTCCTAAAGGGATTAAACTACTAATGTAAAGGTTCACAATAAAGCAATACTCACTCATATGATGAAATTTGAGATCGAGGCATTCTCTGGTATTCACACACTTGGAAAGAGTTGATTGAAATTAGTGCACCCTTCATGTGCCCCTGCCTTTTCCCTCAATTTGTCACACTATAGAGTGCATCAAATAGAAATTCCATTGGATTTTAACTGATTTAATCCCTGCTGTAGACAAGTTATATTTATCTTCAGTTTGGGGAATGTGGTGGAGCTGATACTGTAGACATACATCAAGGTACAGAATTGAGTGACAATATGTGTTTTCTTGGTAGAGTGTTCTAGAAACATATGTTAAAAGAAACATTTCTTCAAGTGAGTGACTAAAAGGGATGGATTTTTTCTCTTCAGTTAGGGAGTACAGAGACCATAGATTTTCTTCCCATTAGAAGTTTGAATTTATCAAAGTAAGGAAATGAAATACCAGACTCATGGTTAGAGTCAGACTTACACATTTTTTTTGGTGGGGAAAAAGCATTTTATTTTCAGAATTAAAATGTTCTGACTGAAATATTTAATATAGCACTGAATTATTTTCTTGCTTTTGATGTTTAAAAAGAACTATTCTCCCATGCAATTTTGAATGAATAAACATTTTAAGGAGTGTGATTTCTAGAAAAACAACCAGGAAAGGTCTAGAACTTTGAGACTTAGAACACAAAACTGGCTCTGGCAAACATTAATACTGAAGGATGGCAAAGAATTTCCCAAGAGATGTGTGTTGTGTCCCATAAACCAGAGACAGTATGGAAAGAAGTTGATGAAAAGGCTGGTTGTTGTAACAGACCCTGAGGGTGGCTCACAAAAATTGTGTAATGTTTGTACCTCTAAGAAAAGTACCTTAAAGAAGCCTTGGAGATTGATCATGAGGGATTTGAATTGCTCCAATATTGATTGGAATTATAACCATGCAAAATCCAAGCTAAGCAGGCTTTTAGAGCTACTCTAGTGTAGTGTTTCTTTCATAATGCAATTTGTTGAATGGTCAATATAGCCAGAGGATATTTTGGATCTAATCCCTGGAAATGAATCAAGTGCTTTATGATTTAATAAAGCTGGAAAATGGGTACCACTAGTATCTGAGTAAAACCTTCTAGTGCTATCATCCAATTTGAAATACTTGTTAAGAGAGAGCACTAGATGAAGCAACATGAAAGTGACTTTGAGAGACTGTAAAATGCCCTGAGATATTTTGATTAGAATTCATCAGTTTACAGCACAAGAGCGGGGTGGTGGTCAGAGGGATTGCAGCTGATGTCGATCCCAATTGCACAGAATAAGTGTGTGGGCAAAGGGGCAGCAGCAACCTTTGTGGGAAAATGGCTCAAGGCAGGATGCAAGCAACAACTGCGCGGCTTTCAACATGCAGCTAGCTGGCTGTATAAACAAATCCGCTCTAAAGAAAAATGAGAGTAAATACGAATACTGAGCTTGGGGAGCTGTGCAGTACATTCTAACCTGAGGTCAAGCGTTTTCCAAATATACTGACAGCAGTGTGCAGGTATGCAGAGGGCTGGTTCCCTGGTGAGCTGGGACAGAGCTGAAGATGGAGGATGATGAAGAAACAGCTGAGACTTGCTTTATCCGAAAAAGCAAAATAAAATTTTCTTATGTATTGTTGGAATTTTTTTTTAATCTTTAGAGAGACAGAAGAGATGAGACGTGGCTTTGTCAAGGAGAGGGGTGAATTTTCTAAAATTTGACGCTGCAAATTAAAACAAGAAAACAGACCAAGTAGCAGGGACATGCT
Organism: Atrichornis clamosus; assembly: GCA_013400975.1. NCBI lineage: Eukaryota > Metazoa > Chordata > Aves > Passeriformes > Menuridae > Atrichornis > Atrichornis clamosus. Next base: position 50,550 of record WBMZ01005812.1, read on the forward strand.
CATCAAAAATTACACACAATTCAGAGCTAGGGAGAGAGGAGGAGAGAGATCTCAGAATTAAAGGAAGAAAAGGCATCAGATTAAGATTAACATGTTTCTATTTTCTAAAATTAGACCAGCAACAAAAACCACTGAATTTAAATGTCACACAGAAACTGTTTTTTATCCCAAGCTAGGAGCAGGGCATATTACACCACTTTTTGAGGAAAGAATTTAATACATTTCCCTTGAAAACTTCCTGTGCCTTTGTCCATATTAGCAAAAGAATCTGTGTGTCTCTACTTTTGTAGGGATAAATCTTTGTCCAGTCTTTCTGCTTTTCTCTCACATGATGGAGGGATTAATATAGTGTGTGATGCTGCTTATTCTTGTATGTGCAGACCCGTGGCACAAGCAGCCTGATTTTGGTCTAAGTGCATTTTTAATCTTTTGTGTGAATGTGCAGCAAACAGGAACCATCAGAGATTGTTTAATGTATGTTATGCAATAAGTGAAAGAAATACCATGTGCTGCGGTGAGAGGGAAGAAAGGGACCCTCTAATACAAGGTCATGGATAGTCTGAAATTCAATTTAGGTGTACCCATCTTCTGTTCAGACTTTAATAAACCAGAAGTTTCATTGATTTTATGGCTTACTCTATGAAAACAAATCTGATTGTAACATCTTTGAAGAAATTATGTTTTCTTTTTAATGCCTGTCACGCTTGCCTTGGTCCTTTTGCATAATTAAAATTGGCAGGATTTCTAGTTAAGTGAAATCCTGCTCATGTGAGCTGTCAATAGAGGGAAACAAAACAAGCCCAGAAGAGTTGTGTGACATGTTCAGTACCAAACTATGTTTCAGTAGTGATGAGAGATAAATGAGTGGTTACTCGAGTAGTAGTTTCCCTGACGGTCCTGTTTCCTGTGTCCGTTATTGGCAGACATTGCTAAGAGGAGAAAAAAAAAAAAAAGGAAAAGCAACAAACACTTTGAAACTTCAAACTTAAAATGCTTTTATTCCTGAGGGAAGGTTATGCTCCCTGTACTCCCCCTACAGATTCTGAAAGGCTTAAAAGTTTTTCCATTTTAGTGTCCCTTGGAAACACTTTAATTTGCTTGCACTGCCCCTTTACATTTTGTGTACACAATGAAGAAGTGATATCTTTTATTTCTTGAGCATAAAACACTGGTTACATAAAATATATTTTTCCACCAGATCTCATGACTGCTACCTGATTTTTATCTTAGCCTAGTGGAAAAATGTGATTTCTTGGGTAATGGAGCAAACTAGGGAGTATGTATTGAAGAGAACAGTCATGCTATACTGACCAGGAATAGTATTAGGTGGGCCAGCTAGAGAGATCTCCCTGAGGGCATCAGTCTAGTTTATGACTGTAGTTAAAAATAAAATAACAGGCAAACTGGAGACTCACATCAATTTGTGGGGGGCCTATAATATGGCTAAAAATGTGAACACTTCTATTCCAAGTACATTTTTTCTATGTTTCTATGTATCTTCACACTGCATCATGTTAGTTGTGGAAAGATTTTTGATTTTTGAGAGAGGATGATGAAGTGGTAACCAGTATGATACTTAGTCTTGACTGTCTTTTGAAGCTAGATTGTACTATATCTGTTTTGGTTTTTAAAAAAAATCTCTCACTGCATAATATTTGCTGTAATTTGCTGTTTAAATGAGAATTAACACAGGTAATTAAATCTTCTTTGTTTTAGTAAAGTAAATAACTTGTTTTACTCACCTCTTCCTATGCAGCTGCGTTCACTTCACCAGGAATGAAAACTGCATTTCATATTTCTCAGAAAGGTCTTTATTTGCAGTTGCAAAAAACCCAAGCAGCACTGATCAGAAAGGTTCTGTAATGACCTCAGGAAGCTGAAGTGAGTAGAGACTTCATTCATGTCTTAGTAATGAAAAACCATGGAGTGTTAAAGAAAAGCTCTGGTTCTGCATGCATTACTATTTTGACAGCACCCTCTACTCCTGCCAAGCCCTGTCAGCTTCATCTGTGTGAGTGCAACAGCCCAGCTATGTCCTCATAGAGCCAGGGTGCATATAAGCAGAGAATAATGGAAATGTCAGGCTGAAAAGGACTTTGAGAAGTAGCTGAATCCAATGCTCTGCACTGACACAATATGGGTTTCTTCTGGAGCTGTCAGAAATCTTCAGGCACGTGTAAGGATGGCATGGGAGATTATATGACCTCTCTTGGCAGCCTTATCCTTGTGTGTCACCAACATTAATGGTGGAAAGTATTTCCTGGACCTTGTTCCAAATTTTTTAGATGCAATTAAACTGATTCTTCTTGCTTACCCTATAAGCACAGGCAGATATTTGAATAAGTGACCCTCCTTTCTTAATTTTTTAAATAATTAGCCTTTATTTATTTTTTCCTGTAAAGTTTGGGAAAAACTTTGATTTTGGTTAAACGGCATGGATGAAATATGTCACAGACAAGCAGTGAAAATAACTTAGTGACTGGAATTATTCTTCTTTCCATTGTTGAAACTGAATATTTAGTCATTGTATTTTTAATGTTAGTGGTCCATTCCCTTAATAGAGCAAAGTAAAGTGGTCAGCTTGCACACAATTTTCTAATTACATATGGGAATATTATGTTGACAAACAAGAACTTATTGCTCCACCAGCATTTTGAAGTACCATCTACCCTTCACAATGAAGCATTTATAAAGCAGACCATATTTCCAGAGCATTTCATTTTTGCATGACTAATTGGATGTTATAATGGCAATTTGTTTCTCTTGAAAGAATCTGCCCACATCTCTCACACCATATATTGATTTGTCTGAAGACAGTTAATGAAAGGAGACCATTTGAGACACAGTTTTACTTCAAAGATCATCTGCAGGCGTGGCAATAAGAATATAAATAATTGCAAGACAGTGTGGAAAAAAACCCCGAAGCAGCATGTTTGATGAACACACTTCCAACTCAGGCTTCTTCCAGGGTAGCTCTTAGCTACCAGGTGATGCTCAAACTTCCCCAGCTCCTAGATATTCACTTAAATGGGATTCATGGGTATCATCTTACCAATGAATGGCTGTTAAACATCAAACTAAACTCATAATGGATAGTGTATAATAAAAAATGTATTTCTGGAGTTTTCAGAGAAAGAATCGATCTACTATAATTATTCAACTCTTCAGCATTTCAAGATCGTTTTTCTTAATAGTAATGGGCCACTTGAACCTTCACAAATGACTTGATAATACAGTCTCACAGAAAAGCAGTAGCTGTTTTATAACTGTATACTCCTTTCTGAGTGATTCTTCTATTTCTTCTCAATTTTTTTCCTCTTCTGTTGGGTTCTGACCTTTGCATTTGGTGTATTTTTCCTGTTATAAGCAATAAACAATTTTTTATTTGATTTACAGCAGTAATGTGTGATTGACTGGACATGCTGCTTTATTACTGCAGAGATGACTAGCCCTCTCACAAATATATTCAAGGGTATACAAACCAAGAAGCAATACTTTTATACAAATAAAAGAAACCAAAAAGTCTGATTTAAGTTTCATTTCTGTAACAGTGCCTTATGGTTTAGTGTTAGATTTATTGTCTGTTTAATCACAATTGAAAAAGTATTTGCAAATCTAATTTCTCAAGAACGCCATCTGACAAGTCCAAGTCTAATATATTTTTCTTGAGCACAGCTGGGACCATTTCTGAGCCATCAGCTGAAGAAGCATATACTGTGTTAAGATGTGATGTGGAATATCTCTTTAGAGACTGTATTTTAAGAATGAGGTGACAAAATAGGAGGTGAGAGGAGTTCATGGAAATCAACACAAATAGTAAAAAAACATGACTCATGAAGGAAGGCTGAATAGTTTTATTTCATTTCTGTAAGGATGAGACTGAGGAACTTTAAGACACCACTGTGCACTTCTGAGGGTCCTCTAGTTGGGTCAAGTTATGTAAGTGGCTGAAGTGAATTCACGTAAGAAATAGTGAGAGTCAAATATTGCATACATGATGCCTCCCACCCCCAAGAAAAAGAAGTAGCTAGCCTTTTTCCTGATGTGAATTAGCATAATCCATACAAATAACTTGTTTTGGGCTGAGACTTTTTCTGAATTTGGACTGAGAGATGCATTTTATCTCTTCAGTGTTTTGTCCTAAAACTTCATTTTGGACACCTACGTGGAGGTCACTGCTGGGATAAAGCCAATGTGCATGTCTTTGTACCTCTATGAGGAAACACATGTCCCTAAGGTGATTCCAAAAATGAGTTAGAAACTGAGGGCACACAAGAAGACGGGGTGCTGTACTGGGTCTGTGAGAGAAGGAAGTTAAATTTGAGTTTCCTCATTCTGGCCTTTTAGAGGTCATAGCAGTTTTCAAACCAAAGGTTAACTTGTCACCCAAATCTGTGTATTGTAAATTGGGGAATCAACAGTGCTGCTATCTTGGGTGTGTGTTCAGTGTGACTGTAACACCAAAGCACAGAGGGTGTGCTCTTGACAGCACTGGCGTAGGTGTGTCAGCCATAACTGAGCTAATCCCTTTAAAGATTTGACTGTAAATAATTCTTTCTGACTTTACTGTGGTAGGGTATAGTGCTAACTTATTTATTTAGCTTGTTGCTTAGTTTTGATAAACTATAAAACAATGTGAAAATCAAGCTGAATGGTGATTGGATTAACGCACCAAAATGTGAACTCTTGCTCTTAGTGATTAATGGAAGTGTTAAATGTGAGAGGAAAATGAGCCAATGCTTAAAAATTAGTGTGTTGGAAGAGACTGGAAAAAGCAGCCATTTAAAGAGCTTTCCCTGAGCATCAGGGAATATGGTGATTCTCATAGGAGCCAAGAGTGAGAAAGAACCAAAGGTATGCCTGGAGCCATATTACGGTTATCCAGCCTTGTAAGGATTTGCATTTATTTTGTGAGCAGACGATGGGGCTTTTCTATTGAGTTCTAACAGAAGTCTCAGAAGAGAGTCAGTGTTAAATATTTTAGGATGACTGTCAGAATTTAGAGCTTTGTTTTCAGAGCTACCATGTGCTGTTCTGTTGAAGATTAATTGCTTTACTACTTGAACTCTAAGCTATGTGTTTTGCTCTGGAAATTAGGATATTTTATTGTCCTATTTCAATAGTTTGAGATATTGAAAAGACCAATTTAAACCTCAAAATCTTGAGTATTTGATTATTTTCTGAGTAACGAGCTGTTTCAAAGCTGAGTTATGAAATAAAAATTAATTATGGGTATACAAAGCACACTGTTCTGTGTATTGGAGAGGGATGGAGTATTGTGTACTCTTCAGTGACCTTCAATACATCAAATTCAAATGTTTTCAACACTGTTTACATTTCTGTATTTGTGTATGTTTAGAGGGAAAGAAACATTTAGGAATTTCTGGACTGGATTAGATTAATTACCCATTTAGTCCAATATACTGGGCAGTACCAGATGGATGGAAAATACATGAGAAATCTCACAATACAACATGCCTAGCTTCTGTCAGTTGATAGGTTAAGCCTTGGAATGTGAAGCTTTCTGTTTATTATCAGTCTCAAAAAAAAAAAATCATGCTTAATGTGAACGTTTTATCCAGACTCTTGTCTTGAAGATGGAAGCAGACTGCAGTAATAGATTTATTCCCTGTAGAGCAGGAGGCTGTTTTTTGTTCTGAGACAGAGTGGCTCTCAGCTTCCCCATGGGAAGGCAGAACTCTATCCCCCTTTCTTGGTGCACCATCACAGTGGAGTGGAGAGCTGCTGCTGATCATCTCAGTTTTACAGTCAGTATTTAGATGATGTCCCTTAATGGATGCCATAAAAATCTGAGGTAAATAGAGAGGGTATGTTATTCATAACATCCTTGTATTGTCTGAAACTTAGAATTTTGAGTAACTTATTTTATGAGCAGCAATTCTGGAATTTCCCATAAAAACAAAATAAAATTTCTAAAATATGTGTTGTATTTAACTATGTACTGAACAGAGAAAGACAGCTGAGTCTCTGTTTGCATGGTGCTGAATATCCAAAATTAGAACAAATGTTGAGTACTGAAGAACATCAAATGAGTGACCTCAGAAGTTTGTTCCATCTACATTAGATGAATGCTGAGCTGTTTCTCACCTTCTCCAGTTAAACTGGACATGTTGGGTACCTCTCACATCCATGCTTGCTGTACAAAGTACACTTCCACACTGCCTTTATAGCACAATTGGACACATTGACCTCAGTAAAGGGACTTTTTTTTCATGGCTGATATAACTACTGTGAGATTTTAAAGGATGCTTGTGAATTATTCAGTGGAAACAAAAAACAAACTCCAAGTCCCATAGAAAAAGCTTTTCCTATTATACAGAAGCTATGTGTGGGGAGGGAAAAGTAACTTTAATTTACCTTTTGTTTTTACAAGGTCTCTTAGCACTTCACTTAAGTTCATATATAGCATAATACACTGCATTTTTATGGTAACAATATTTATAATTCAAACCATTACTATCCCTAGAGCTGACATAATACCTAATTGAGCCTTGCCAATATCGTCTTTGGGGCCAGACTGGCCAGAAGTTCTAGCAGGGCACATCTGTGACAGGGCAGGAGCAGAAGGGCAGGACTAGGCTGCTTTCATAGTTTGTAGGGCAATTTACCACTATATGCTCAGGTAATTTCTTAATCCTTCTGCAATCAGTACTAAGGCCCATTGAGATGAGGACTTTGGGTGGAATTTCTTCAGTCATCTTGGGTGATCCTGAGAGGAACACCCTGTTTTCTGTGATCTAGGTTAGAGGAGGATTAGTTATGGAGAACTTTGCATGAGTAGACATGGTCCATACAGAGGTGCTACATAAGTGGCAGTAATTCCAAAATGTAAGAATTATGTATCATCCAAAGTAGAAAACAATAGCTACAAGATAGTTATAAAAGAGAAATAATCAGTGAGTTAAATTACTGTTAATAATTTATTATTGTAATACTAACAAAGGCAAAACAAAAGCACAAAGTGTATATAAAAGAGAAAATTATCAGATGAGTCAGAGTTCAAACAGATTAAAAGAATCAAATTGCTCCATAGGATTAGCTACATGTATTCAAGAATGAGTATGGCTTAAGGTGGGATTTGATTGAATAACAGCATTTTTATTCTGTAGAGCATCCAGAACATGCTTAGAGTGTGATGCTAGAAAGCTGTTTTGGATAGGCCCAGACTGAAAACAACTGCAATTCAGTGCTAAAAAGTTGTGTGTTCTTCCTATGGTGTCAAAGATAGTGATCCCCACATTCAAGTTACCCTGAGACATGCCATTGGGAATGACTTCTGCTCCCTTTTTCTTTTTGACAAGGGTTAACAACTTTGAAATACAGCAGAAGAAAAGTCTTTTAGCTGTAGAAGGTGCTTGCCCTTGTTGCAGGAACTGTTGAGGTTTGATTAGAAGTTGTGTGTTTTTTGTTAGCTGTGCTATAGTAACTTTGCTCAACCTGTTAGGTGGCAGCCAGGTCACTTTCCCAATGAGATCACATCTTACCCTGGCAATTATAGGGACTTGAACTGTGACTCAAGCAAAATAAGTTTCTGCTAGAGTATTAATGGAAAACGCCTTCAGCTGAAGAAATGTCATTACAGTAGTTTTTTTAAGGAACTAGCTAAAAAAGCAAAGACCAACATGATTGCGATGTGCTGCTTTAAGGCACGGAGACACTTGCTAAATGTAATAACCCAAGTTTGTAAAAACATGACTAATTCTCTAGTCATTGCTGATATGTTTGAAAGATTCTCTGCTTTGTGCTGATGGGGGCCAGACCCTGGTTTTTACAATACTTGTAGGACTGTCTGTGGCTGTTCTAGGCATGGAAGTGTCATCAGGTTATGAGTTTACCTGGTTGGTACACACTGCTATATGAAAATTGTATAAAAAGTGAGCAACAACTGCAGAGAAAATATCACAAGACTTTAAAAAATCTTATTTTGTGTAAAACTCAGTCTGAAAGGGAGTGTTCTTGTGGCTTAGCTTAAGGTTTATGAGATGATATTTATCTGTCTGGTCATGTAGTACATGCTACACTCTTTGGAAGGTCTGCCAAGAAGGATTTGCAGTAATATTTGGCTGGATGACACAAGCATGTGGAGCAACACCTCTGAAGCATCCTCCAGAATGATAGGCTGTTTCTCAGGTGTTTTAATAGTTGCTTTTGTGTGTTGTTATTCTGAAGCTGAGTGTGGATTCAGTTATTAATTGCAGTGTACTCCAATTGCTGGTTTGACTTCTCTGCTGTGTCCCCCATTGCTAATGAAACCTATTTGTTGCAGGGGTAACTGAGTCAAACCTAAATGTACATACAGGTGTCACAAGCCTTGAATTAAACCTAATCTTGCAGAACACTGAAGACTATTGCAAATGTCATCTTGAAATACATGAACCAGAGAGCAGAGGCATTAAGCCAGATTAGATAGTGATGTCCAGATAAACTCAAGTGATCTCTAGCAGTTAAAGGTGAAATTGGCTCACTGAAACTTCTGAAAAGATGTTCTTAACTATATTCTCATGTTCTGTACTGAACAATGAATCCAACAAAATCATTTAAAATACATGGTTTCCAACTCCTTTATTTTCCTATCTATAAGGAGTTACATGCTAACTGATTGAACTCTTTTTCTTCACAAACAAGTGCCACAGGAGCCATAGTTATTCAGGAATTATTTGACAGTACATTTGTGTAAAACTGTTGCGCCTTTTTTTTTTTTTCCTGGAGTGTACTGCATTATTCCTTCTTTGGGTAGCAGCAAATGGATTCTTTTGATTAGGCAGATCAAATGTCTTCTGAGACCGTATGAGCATAATGCTGACTGCAGGCAGGGTTTACCTTGGGAGCAAATTGGATGAAACGCCCCTACTACTGCTAATTGGCAGAGCCTGCCCACTCTGGGCTGTACAGACTGATATTCACCACACGGCTCTGCAGTCCTTGCCCTTCAGACTGGGGCTGTTCCCAGCCTTGCGTACAGGAGGCTCTTGGGGCAAATGTTTGCATTTATAATTCTTGTTCTATGACTGCTCTGTAATAACCTGTGCTTTGGATAATAACAGTCCTGTCAGCGAAGGTTGCAGAGGTTCCCTTTAGGAAAGTAGGTGAAGAAGGGCTATGAGAATGGTTAAAGGAAAATTAACAGAGAAAAACTAAAAACCCGTAAAAATTTATTAGAGTTTGAATGGCAGTGTGCAATATACATAAAAAACACCTTTCTGAATGCTGGGGGGTTTTTTTGTATTTTTAGTCTGCTGTTTGAACATCAGGATATCTAGAGCTGGGGGTTTGTTTCATATCAATCACCACAGCTTTCTCACAGTGGGGATAGAATGTGTCACTGTAGCTATAAGAAATTATTTCAACCAGGGCAGAAATAATGGTTTACAGTATATCAACTTAGTTTCAGGAACACACAAGACATAATTTACATGAGCCCTCATGACAAATAGAAAATGAACCGTAGGTACTGTTCTACTCATGAAAGCTGAGACCAGACTGGAATATGCTTTTTAGTCTGAAAAGACTCTGCTAAAACGTTTCTGTGATTTCTAGGGTTTCTTTGAAGCTTAGAGTTGGCATTACTTACTCTAATATATAGATTATAACTGGCTCATTTGATTAATTAAAAAAGGTGTCTCAGTCCTGTAAAAATGTAATTTGTGTTAACTCCAAGGGCAGTTATAGTACACAGTAAGTTAGAAAGGTCTCAGCTGGCCCCAGAACCTCAGGTACCATACAGAGAGGTGTGATGGAATTAGATGCTTGTACAAGTGTGAACTGACTTTTTATTCCTGTCTTTTTCAGAAAACACTATGGATCTGGTGGAGAAGTCCAGCAAGACTCAGTCACAGGATAATGTCAGTTTTTGACTGAAAATTATTCCAAACTAACCTAGAAGTGAAAGGAGATGTCAGCGAGTGACAAGATTTAATGAAAAATTTCTTTCAAATGGTCCACTTATTCTAGGGTTACATGTGTTTAAAAACACTGGATCATAAAGATGAAATGGTACTTGCATGCCATGGGCTTTAATGGAAGCCTGCTGAAGTTATTTTTATATTTCTTTCAATTCAGCTGGTTTTGACCAGGGATGTAGAGTCACAAGAAACTGCAGTTTTGGTGCTTCCTTCTGAATATTGGAGTAGAAAATATGGGTTCAAAGAGGGTGCAAGCAAAGATTCTGGGTTAGTCACTCTAGGAGAGAAGATTTAAAGATCCAATCTGCTGATGTCTGGTTGCGGGCGGGTTGATAAAAGGTGTGAAGATGGTGTGGAGAAGCACATACCTGTGTGTGCCTCTGTGGAGACCTGAGTGCTTTCAGGAGGAGGAACAGCCCATCACTGCAGCACAAGGATATTTTCTGTAACTTGGAGTAATGGTCAAAAATGAAACCAAACCAAAACTGGAGCAACTCACAAGAAAAAGGCTTCAAAGTGAGAGAGGTCAGAAACCACCCCACAGTGTTTCAGGAGAAATACCAATATTCTCATTCTATCTTATATTTAAAACACAAAAGGTGTTGGGATCCACAGTGAAGAAGTTGTGGCTTCGATGCGGAGCTTGAATAAATCCCTTTTGTTTATCTGGTTTGGAAAAACCAAGCTGGATTTCTGCATCTGAAGCTGATGGCACAAAGACATCAGACCTAGGAAAACAGTCAGTGACGGTGTGATTGGTTCAGTGCTAATGATATATTTTTAAAGGAGGTGTTTTAGGAAGAAACTATTTCCATAGAGAAGCTCTATGGATAAAAACATGGATCTGCTTCATTTTTGAAGGACGTTTTCAAGATTAACAACTGGGGCATGTGTTGTGGCTCTGACTGTTGGAAATTTTGTTTATTGTTGGAATATCATGGTGCTGGATGCAAGGTCATAAAAATCAGCCTTAGCACTGTCACTTGTAAACCTCAGCAACAGATGAGATTTAAATGTTATATCAGTGAACCTACAGCTATGGTTTCCAATAAACTTATTATTTGAAGGCTATTAGCAGTTTAATGAGAGCAAGAGTGTAGCACAGAATGTAATATTGGAGAACTTTATTAGAGAACCAGTTTTGTAATTTATGGTTAGAAATGAATTTGCTTGAGAAGCGATGAACAATTTTTAGCATCTGCACAAAATTCAAAAGGAAAAGAGGATTGATATGGCACGTGCAATTAAACAGTCACATCTAGTGTTTAATTAAATTGTTCAGTTATGAGGTGCCACACTTTCTAGAATCTCAGAAATAATTATTGATCATCAAATATTCTGCCACTTCTGTGTTTGTCATCAGCTGAAACTGGTGAATTATTCATGGATTTCAATTTAATCCAGTAAATGCTCTTTCTGGTGATCAGTATCTGTGTCAAATGTCTAAATGCAAGTTGTTTTATTTCTTACTGTCTGAGTACAAGCCTTGGCTTGCTCACAGTGCATGCTTGTCACTCCTTGCCACTCCAGAGTAGGACAAGTCCTGCATTTTTTTCCCAGACGAAATACATGATATCTTCTCTGGAAGATGTTGTATGAGAAAAAGGTTTTTGGAGTATAGAAATTATGGGATACTTTTTTTGTGTTTGTTTGTTCAATAAGCTAAGCAGGAGAAGGGAAAAAACCTTCACAATCAAGTTTTCTTGGAATAGAAAAGCCAACAACTGCTCTAATTTACCACAGTATTTGCATATTTTGCATTATAGTTGTGCAAACAGGAGAGATTTAATCCTGCCTGTAAGCATATCTTCATAAATGCATTATAAAGCCTTCCAGAAAGAATAAAATTGGCTGGAAATATACAGCCCTTTTTAGGCATATAAAATTTATTATTTTTAGTCCATTCAGTGAATATTTATAATCAGCACACATTTGCACTTCTTGGTAAGAGCATTTTAGCAAACTTTATATTTGAAGACTTTTTTTTTTCCTTTTGTCAACTGGCATTTTTATGTCTGAGCCAACACTTGTGACTATATTTTTGTCTCTGTATGAATGAATAAGGTAACAAACAAAGAGCAAGATATTTGGTCATAAAGTAACTTTATCAACTATTTTCAAATTCACTGGGAGGAAGGTTCCCTCAGTGTTTGGTGTCAATGTTAAGGTGTTAACAATAGTTCCTGTGGTGATGTAAAGAATGGTTTATCTTAGTTCTATGATATTACTCCTTAAATTAAAGTAGCAAAGCAAGTATGCTGAGATGGAGAAAGGGTTGGTCTCTTTTTTTTCTCCCCTCTTCACTGTTTCCTCTAGTGCTGCAATACCTCTGTGAATGAGGTAACTCCTATAAAACTAAACTTCAGGGATAATATTTTTCGTGTTAAGCAAGCCCTTTGATTTCTGGGAAGACAGATGAGGGTTTTGGCACGTCCATGCAGCCTGCAGATACTTTACATGGATATTGAGTTTGTGAAATTCCATCCATCTAGGGACTGTAATTATGCCCTTGAAAGAAGCTCTCTCTCTTCTACCTGTTAGGCTTGAATGGGTTCAGATGTAGGTGGGATACGTGAACCATTCTAAAACTGCTGATTTTGAATTGAAAGAGGTCTGTCAGGAAAACACGAAAGATACTGCTCTCTTCCCTGCCTGCTCTGAGTCTGTATGGACTATTACAGTACTGAAATACTGAGATGAAATGTAGACATGAGCACATGTCTAGAGTCAGAGAATATTCTGAGCTGGAAGCGACCCACAGGGATCATCGAGTCCAAATCCTGACCCTGCAAAGGACAGCCCCAAGTATCACACCGTGTGCCTGAGAGCATTGCCCAAACACTTCTCGGATTGTGGCAGACTTTGTGCTGTGAGCACTTCCCTGGGAGGCCTGTTCCAATGCTGATTCAAACAAAAAATTAGGGCCTGGGCTGAATCAGAGGTTGTCACTTTATTTCTGTCAGGGATTTTTATAAGAAGGTGTCTTTCTCCTTTGGTTGCAGAATCAGTTTTCATAGATGTTCCCCACAGGCTCTTGGGATATTTGCCTGCATACTGTGCACTCAAGTCATGCATCTGTGGTGAGTGAAAAGGCTGGACAGAAGAGTGAGGGATCAGTTTGAAAATGTCAGTCCTGAGAAACACCTTATTTTTGTCCAGATCTGTGAATGTCAATATTGCCCTTTGCACAATGGAGCCACTCTAGCACTGCTGTCACAGACCCCCTGCAGCTGCTGGGATGAGGTACAGATGCCTTTCTCCACTGTAATCTCCACAGGAATTTCACTTCTACGCACTTTCCAGATACACCATGTCTATGATGGCTGAGGGGATGAGCAGCTCACATGCTGTTTTGTGGGGAAGCCAGGGCAGAAGGTAACAAAGCCAGCTGCTCTGCCATGAACACGGAGCATAAAATACAGCTTTGGGATATGTGCCTGTCATTTTTGCGATACACTGACAAAGTAAGTTTTCTATTGATGTAACCTTCCTGCTGCTGTAAACCTCAATTGTTATCAAGTTCTTCTGCAATTTGGCATTTGCAATAGTGAGTGATAGAGCTTAACCATTCTCAAAATAGAAAATGTATCTCAAAAAACCAAAGATCCAGATGCTTTTTTGCTTTGTTTGACTTCTGCAAGTGGGAAGTGTGATCATTATGAGAGAGTGTGTCTAGGCCAAGTTACAGCATTTGACTTCAAATTCTCATTCCAAAAGAGACAGCCACTTCTATGTCTCTCTGTAAATAAATAGGCAAAGAACCAAGATTTTTCTAAGAAAATCATCACAAAGGAGAAATGGCTTAGACATTGCAGTAATCCAGGGTGGTATGTCTGCTCTTCCTGTGGAGAACTTTATAGCTTGTTTACTCTGCTGAAATCTGTCTCTCACTTTACCAAATGCTTCCCAAGATGCTGACTTTGTCTAACCATGTCCCCTTCATTCCTCACTGTTTATTTCCCTTCCTGCCAGGATTCCAGAGTTGTTTGCATGTTTGCAATATGACTCCTCCATAGCTTTTTTCCAGCACTGCTTTCTATCCTTGTCTTCTGGGCTGAATGGTCACTGTCAAAGGTGATAGACTGTGCAAAAGTTTTGCCTCTCCTCCATGAACATGAAGAGAGTACCCAAGTACTGGCAGGGTGTAACATCACCACAGGAGAGTGATGGTGCAGATGTTAGAGAGGCCTCTCTTTCAAGTGTGTGAAGCCCAACAGGTGACAGAGTTGGTGGATCAACAGCAGTGATGAGCACTGCCACCAGTGGACTAATGAGATAGATATATAAACATGCTGTACCTGAAAGACACAAAATAACACAAATTAGGGTTATGGAAACAGACTTTTGGAAAGGTCAGCAATGGCTTGTACTCTCTCCCAGTCATTTTTTCTGTAATTTTTTTGGTGATGTTGGCCTGGAGCATGTAAAGAAAAAGGGCTATTCTAATCTTAATTGTATGGCTAATGAATGGGTTCATGAGAAAACAGACTTTGAGCAGATCTGTGTTGTTTCTAAAGCCATCTGCCCTGTGTTTGTTAAAACTGTAGAGAGAATGAAACTATGCTGGTTTTACAAAGGAACTCCAGATTTTGTTGTGAGCTGAAGTCTTATGTTCACTATGATACTCAGGAAAATTAAAGAATCCCTCTGATATGAATTCTTTTATGCCAAGGTGAATGTCTTTAAGTTCTTTTGAATATTAAACACTAAATTGATTTCATTTTAGAAGTTATTACTTGCACAATGATTAAAGTGAATTTCATTAATTTATTTAAGAATGTATTCTGATTGAGGCCTCGGTGTTGCTGGCTCACCTTTGCTTACAAACCTGGAGTGCAGAGTGACTGATGTACTAATTGCTGCTTTCTGGAGGTACAGGGATACTTCAGTGTGATGGGTGTTGTGCTCTTGGTGAAGGAGTGAAGACTGCTGATGACCCCAGAAACTATTGATAACACACTTAAAATATACAAAAGACTCGTGGTTCTATGCACTAATACATATCCTGTCTCTTGTGAATGTAGTCAGGATTGCCTTACTTTGAGGGAATCAAGATTTGAAAAGTGCATGACCTTGTTGCTCACAGCAGAACAAGTTAGAGGTCAAGGGACCAGCTGAAATAAAATGTACACAACTCTAAACTGCAGACCTGTGAGCTCAGTATGAGGTTTTGTTTATAAAGTCTGTTTTTCAGAGTAAATGTCAACTGTAAAATAAAAAAAGAGCTTGTTTCTACAGGAAATCCAAATTCCCTAATGTTTTTTCATGCAGATAACCCAGATATTCCAGCATGCTTGCTAGTGTGACGAATTAGACCATGAGTATGAAACTATCCAAACCAAAATGAGGCAACTGCTCTAAATTCAGTTACAGGCTATCACAATCTGATGCTTTTCCTATCAAGATAGCAAGGCCAAGTGGTGGCAGCTGCTGGGCCCATATCTGGCTTCTGTTCTGCCTGACAATGGAGGTTCTCCTTTACAGCTTTTTGGCTTTTCAGTGAGATGCCTCAAGTCTTCTGGCTCTGGAATACAAAAAGTGCTATTGCAACTTTAACTCAGTGATGTCTTCAGCTTGCTATCATCTTCTCTGTATGTCTGGGCTTGGAAAACAACTGCTGCCATTTCCTCTGCACACCTCAGCCTCCTTAACTATTCAGGGATGAGTGTGGTAATAATAAAGTTATGTTTGGGTTATTCCTCTCCAAGGCTGGTGTGCAAGGGGATGATGGGACACAGACTGCCCATGACATGTCCCTGGGCACGGGAACAGAGCTGAATGAACCCTCCAGCAGTTTGTCCTATTTTATTAAGGATGGAATCTGCTTCCTTCCCTGGGAAAGTGGAGGTACTGCATGGAGCGCCCTGTTTTCTCAGTTCTGCTAGCATGGCACAGTGAGTACTGAAGCAAGTATGTAAGCAGTGCTCAATCCTTAGCAATAGTCTTAAAAAGCAGTGGTGCCAACCCTATCTCTTTTAACCTCTTTCTTCTGAATTCTTTTACTGATTTACTGCTAAATACAAGTGGTAGTGTTTTTTTCCTTTCCTTCTGAAACACCAAATCAAAACATTTTTCAGTAAGATTACTGTAAGATTGAAAGCAGAAATAATTTGAAATTTCCCCACATAAAATTGGAGAATAAAATTTATTTCAATTTGAGTTTAATTGAATTAAGATGTTTTGCTGTAGTTGACCCCATCAGGGGCAGGTCAGTTCAAAGCACTTTTGCATCTGCTCAGTTTCCATGGTCCCACGTAGGAGTTGAGCTTTTTGCATCTAGTTTTGCTGTTCTTTCCCTGGGTCCTTTCCTTAGCTGGATTATATCTCCTGTGATGTAGCATGAAGAATATTTGCCAACTGTACCTTTATAGGAATCCCATGATGACTGTACAAGGTGGGAGGTGGAGATAGGCTGGGCACTCCCTGGTCAGGATTAATCCTGAGGGTCTGCCATTGCAATTCCCAGAAGGCACTTAGGTGGGTATAAACTTCCAAAAAATAAATATGTAGAAACATTTAATTTGTTTTGGGAGTGAAGGGAGTGTGTTTGTTATTCTCACTCTGTAAACTCTTATATTTTGGGGTTTTGTCCCATTTTGAGAAGTCCACAAAATAAAATAATAAAAAAAATTTTATCTGGTACCTACTAGTAATCTTAGTTAATATGTAAAACTCTGAGATTACTGCTTCAGGTCACAAGCTTGAGTTTAATTAGCATTCCATTTAATAAAATATTT
This sequence comes from Atrichornis clamosus, assembly GCA_013400975.1. Lineage (NCBI taxonomy): Eukaryota > Metazoa > Chordata > Aves > Passeriformes > Menuridae > Atrichornis > Atrichornis clamosus. The sequence goes on from WBMZ01005812.1 coordinate 67,210, forward strand.
TTCCTAAGGTGTATCTTTCCATGTAGAGATATTGTAAAGAATGAGGAAGAGAATTCTCAAAGCACTGATTAGCAGGTAATGTCAAATCATAATTCTGGCATGACTTACTGAAACAGGAATCAGGGGTCTATTTGGATTTTCCCTATGCATTTTTCCAATTTATTTCCTGGTGGTAAAACTTGGCATGTATAGTTGCAGCTTGGGAGCAATGATGTACCAGATATTGTTCAGATTTTTTTGTGATCCTTTGCAGCTATATGGCTAAGCAGCATGACTACTGCTGCCTTTGTGCTTTTATAAGCTTTCTGGCAGTTCTGTGGCAAAACATTTGTGGGTAAGTAATATTTACTGGTTTGTTTAATCAGATTATAGGATAGTGATGTTACAATATTGGTAAAGCCTGGGCTGCTGGGTCCACACCACATTGCTGTGTCTGGCTTCCACACATTTGCCTCTCACAGACTTCCTGAGATGAAGCAGACTCCAGGCAGCTGCATCTCGCCTTTGTGGCTGCAATCTGGAGGTGCAGGTCCTTTATTTAGGACTTTCACCTGTGGCTGAGACAGTGCCTTCCACAGCTTGGGTGAGCCTTGCTGTCTCCAGACGCTCCAGCAGAGTAAGCACATTTGCTAGAGGCCCGTTTGGTTTGCAGCTAAGACAGTGAATATAGAAACAGGTCATCTGCAAGTTTTACAAAGGCCAGTCTTTCTGTACAGCATAGAGAATAACCTGTCTGTATTTTGGATGCCAGATTTGTCACTTGCTGTATTTACTCCCAGAAATATGTGAGCAATACGCTGGAGATAGTGGGGCAGGGCAGGACTGGGCTGAGATGGTCAATCTGTAATTGTAATGCCGTGTGTATGTGTAATTACATCTGTAATGTCATGTGCTGCGATGTGTGGACTTCAGGCTGGTCACCAGCATTCAGAGGTCTTCATCCATTATGCAGCATAGATGTTCTTGCAGAGACCAGAGGAACAGCTGAGTACATTTTCCTGCCTCACGTTTTTGTGGGTTTTTGTTACTCAGTGTACTGGGGTTTATGTCAGAATCTCTGCAACAGTCTGGTTTTGACAAAGTTTCTTCAAGTTTCAGAGTCTGTTCCTGAGCTGTGAATCTAAACCTACTAGCAGGCTTCCCCATAACACATTCTTTTTCCCTTTCTTGGGTTATGTGATGAGGATGATAAGCCACTGAAGATTCCCAGCAGACCTGGATGGTTGCTTTACAATGAAGTGCAGTCCAACAACCTGGTTTGCACTGGACGCCTTTTTTCCCTGTAAGCTTTCCAACTCAGCTCACCATCATCAACAGCTAACAGACCTCCTTTGTTAGCCTTGCCTCAGATGCTGGAGGATTGCTAGTCATCTCCTGGGGGGTTTATCTCAATATGGAAGCACAAAATGTATTTGAAATGGAAAAAGAAATTTCCAAAGCAGTTGGTAGTCTAACACAAGCGGGGGGAGAAGGAGGGACAATCCAGTGAACAGCCGTAAGGCTTAGACATACAGACAGACATAGACAGATTTACTACATTGGCACTAATGCTTTCAATCTTTTTACAAAAAGAAAATATTGCCAAGATGCTAATGTATACACATGGTAGCAATATGTTCATGAGGAATTGGAGTTAAGTTAATTACTGGAGCTGGGCTGCATGGACTGTGTGTTACACAGATGGACTGTACGATACACAGGCACTTTTTAAGTATGCAGATTCCTACTGAAGTGGCACAGCTTAATGACTCACTTGGATTAAAGCTGCTACAACCTATTGTCCCAATAATCCAGGATTTAAGCATGCTGTAATTGTATGTATCGTGCATGAAAGAGCAATTTGTAGCTGTGGAAAGTTTAACAGTGCTCCTAGCTACTTGGCTTTCTGTTTTCTTTACACTCAAGAGCCAAAGTTTGAGTCTCAGCTCTGTTTGTGGCACACAAAGGCTGATTCCTTTCCTTACTCTTACTATTGCAAATCAGAATCAACTCTGCTGAAGAACAGGAAAGGAGAGCCAGCTTGGGTCTCTTCAGCAACAAGATACTGCTTGTCAGCAGGGTCTGCTCTGTGTCTTGCACTGCAGGTTGCCACACATGAGCCTTGCTTGTTTTTATTCTGTCACAGAATGATTTGGGATAATAGGCAGACCCCATCTGTTCCCATTTTAGGACGCTTTGCTTTCTTTGTCAAAATCTGCCCATAAATAAACACACAGAGAAAAATACTGGGGTGTGAAGCACACACCATGAGGTTAGCACAGAAGGTCCTGCTTCATGTCTACCAGCACAGACACGCTCAGCTATTGCAGCATATGTCATACCTGACATCCAACATCACCTATGCAGCTCCTCCAGGCCTAAATTCGAGTGTTACAGGAATGGGCTGGGTGAATGGAAAATTAACCTTCTCCAGTAACTGCTCACTTCCTCTCAGGTTATGTCAGGGCATCTCTGCTGCTGCACTCTTTTGCTGTGCCAGGTTCATACTGAGACCTGTGTGGTTTGTGCATGGATTACAGGTGATGTGTGGGATGAGAGGTTACGTTGTGTATCTTCTGGCACACACATGTCTGGGAAAGTAGAGTTGCTTTCACAGCACTGAAGGGAAAACACTGCTTCATCCTCATTTTTGTCTGTGCTAGGGTGGAGAAGGGACTTTCTGCTCAGTGGTGCAGCTGTCATTGAGAAAATTTTAGCAAGGCAGGGGGATGAGGCACAACTCAGGAGGGCAAATTTACAGCTGCCTGCATGACTGTAGCATATCCTTTACTCCACTGTGAATTCTGCCCTGTGGCATTTCAGGGTTTTCCTTATCCTGAGGAGATACTGATTATTCCAAAGAAGCTGCCTGACACTGCTTCTGTCGCAGCCAGACCTCTCATATCAGATTAACACTCCCTGTAAGCACTGTGGAATGGAAGGCTGTGAATGCAGCCTGGTGTGAGTGATTGTACATTGGTATTACCTAATTCTTATAGTATTAAGGTAATTAGGAAACATGAGACTTCACAAAAATAGACAGCTCGTTGTACTGAGAGTATCAAAGGCGTTTCTTCTCCCATGTCAATTTGAACAGTGCTCTTGGCTACTCCATTACAGTAATCAGCTTAGCTAAATTTGTTTTGCATGTCTGATGTTAATGAATGACTGGTTGCTATTCTTTTAGGTTGAAATCTCCTGCATCTACATAATTAGGGAAGTTAGCAATCTGACTCCAGAAGTTGCAAGGTAGAGGGGGAGCAAGGGGTTGAAATCCATGCTCACAGTGAGGGGCTGTCAGGGAGCACCCCAGTGTGTGTCACTTTGGGGTAGTGCAGGAGCTGTGTGTCTAATGCTTTCAGGTGTGAAGAGCTTTGGGGTTTATGTAGATGTGGATTACGAGTTCATTAAACCTTTGAAATGGTTCCTTCCTGGGTAAACATTGGACATGTAATGGTTGTATGTTATGGTGCCTGTGTTCTCCTCCCCTTTCACTCTGTTCCAGGTTGGTTCTTACAGTATGTGGGATTTCTGCAGTCAGTGTGGTAAAATGAAGAGACAACGGGAAAGTGAAGTCCCTGGTTAGAAACACACTTCAGCTAGATTGAGACAATTCACATAAGATGGAATTGTAGACAGGCCTTTTTTCAGATGCTTTTCTAGTTGATCCAATTTAAAATCGGTCCCTGCAAACATGCCATTTCTAATGGGTTCCATATGCCTCTAAGCCTTCCTGTTATTTCCTACTTTAAGAATTGCTCTGTTCAGCAAGAAGTCTGCCACTCTGATTCTTGTCTAAGAGTTGTTTTTCTAAAAACCCAAACAAAAACTGGAAAAGGGCCTAGGATTGGATGCCACATTTGCAGCCATTCTTCACAGCTATCCTCGACCTCTGTTCTGATGCTCTGAGGGCAACACAGAGTCTGTTTAAGACACATATGCTAATGCAAACAAGGGAGTTTGAGGTGTGTTGGCAGTCAAAAGTAGCCACAGTAATTGAGACACTATGAGAAGCTCAAGGTGTCCACTGTCTCGTACTACGGTAGTGCTGATCATTTTCCTCATCCATAATTAAATTCTTATATTTTTTTCTTACCCAGAGTCTCTAAACTGCTGTCATGCTGAATTATTTCATCCTGGTTCCAGAGAATGGTTCTGTAAATACTCCTCTCAGCCACTTTTTATGGTTTATGGGCATGGAAAGGCTTTGAAAGCTCATTGCTACTTTACTGCCCACACATTTCCCCATCAATTCCCTATTTTGCTGCTGTCTCCTCCTCCCTACATTAATCCTCCATTAACATCGTGAGGCACTGATGAGGGATGCCAAGGTCACTCCTGTGCCAGCAAGCTTTTGCAGCTATGGATAGTCACACCTTAATGCTAAGTATGCCAGTTTTGGTCTTCCTTTAGACGACATTGCCATGAAGAAAAAAAAATCAGCTGAGTTCCTCGAATCCCAATAATTTCCTACTGAAACTAGGGAATTCTGGAAAGGCAAACACCCTGGCCAAGACCAAAGTGCTCTCCCTCCAGTGCCGTTTTCAGTGACTAACCTAAGAGGGTTCTCTAGATAATAATCTGCTAAATTCCAAATTAATGCAACTAGAGTTTTAGGTAGCTTGATAAGATGGAAGAAGTGGGGAGCTGAACTGCCTCTGGCAATGTCTTTCCATCTTATGTGATCTCTCTTCCTCAGTTCTCTCACCTGATACTGTTTAAAAGAAACACCCCTACTTCAGGCTTATAATGGGAAAAAATCAGTATGTTGACATATGAATTACTATTTTTAATTTGTGTTAAATTATCTGCTACAGCTTTTAAAGTGCCATGCTAGGCATTTTACAAACAAATTGCAAGAGGGAGTCCCTGCCAACATAGAGTTTATGACCCGGACAGACAAGATAGACCAAACACAGGAGAAGGCAAATATCACCTTTACTTTGTGACTGTGGAAACTGAAGCCCTGAGAGAGAGTTTCAAGGTCAGATGCAGCCTCAGTGACAGCTGCAGGGGTTGAATCCCCACTTCCCAAGTCCTGGGACAATACCTAATTCATTAGACAAGCATCTCTCCTAAAATACTCTATAAGTTCTTCAAATTCCCCCCAGAAAGTAGAAGACGGAATAGAGTTGGCTTTTTTAAAGAGACTTGCAAACTCAGAGCAAGGCACCTATTAAAGAGCCATTAAAAAAATTCAGGTAGTCTCCTGAGGAGGATAGTTTTTAATCAACATAGAGCAATCTTGATTGGTTTCAATGGGCCCAGTTCTTTACTGTATTTGCAGTTTGTATATTCTGAAATAACCAAGCTGTGCAAGCTTACTGCTGTCTAGAGCTGGGTAGACCTGCTCTTGGTGTAACTCCAATGTCTAGCAGCTGGGACATTAATGAGAAATGGGAGAAATGTAATTCTGCCCTTTTAAAGAAAGAATCTCCTTCCCTGCAAACACAAGAATATTAGCATGAGATGTATTTGTTTTGGCTGAAACGTGGCAAAGGGGAATCTAGGTTTCTATGAACTACCTGTGAAAGTACTCATTCCCAGGCACAGAGAACACGAGCCTGTCACTTTGCTTTGACTGATTTTACTCCGACAGTAAAAGAACTTAATTCTATATTTTTCCCCATTAACAGCAGTTAGCTTGTCCAGACCACAGAACGATCCAGCTGCTCTGAATTGGGTGGGAGGGGAACAATTCTTGTAAAAGGCCTTCAGAGAGTCATATTTATAAATTCCTTCTAATAGATACTTTGTATCAACAAGAATATGTCAGTATCAACAAATGACAAATCAGAACTGGAATATTATGTGCTAAATCTTGCATAGCCATCGCTGACTAATGAGGACTGACCTTTGCAGCAATATATACAGTCAGTTTATTAAAGCAGGGACAGAGCAATCTCTAGGCCTTTGGTCAATCTAGGTTGCTTGGGGCTGAGGAATTTCCATTTAAAATATCTCTTCAGGTGATAAAGACTGATTCAATAGAGATCGGCTAATAAAGAAAGTGCTGGAAGCTACTATTAAATTCTAGCTTCTGTCAGCTTAACAGTGAAAACTTTTAATGAGGAAACCATTAAAGTTGACCTAATGAATCAGAAATGCTTTTCCTTGCTGGCTAATTATAGAGTGCCTAGAATGTCTTTCGACATATGTAATTTAGAAAATACAGATCTATTGAGTACCCCTGCTCTCAAAGAAAACCTGTTGCACAGCAGAAAACTGGAAAATGCTCCTCTGGGAGGAGACAGAGTGACCTGGATTCACTGAGGAAGTCTCTGGGGTCAGAGGGTCTGGGTGTAGAGAACGTGTAAACAGATTAAAATAGGGGTTGATATGTAAAATATTGCTTTGTATAAAGCACTGTGGTTGTGTAGGAACACAGTAGGGCACACGATGGATAAGAATTATTGCTGCATCCATCTGGTCTGTAAAAGAACATTACAATAATGTCCTAGTCAGTAGAATAGAAAATATATCAAGAAATTCTGTTTACAATTACAACATGATCTGAAACATCAAATGATGTCACTGGAGATGATGTTTACTGTTGGCTTAAAGTTTTTCTTCTCCTAGGGATATATTCTGGTAACAACATTATCTTTTTTGTGAACTAGGGAAAGTTCATCGGTATTAGCGTAACATTCAGAAATCCAAGCCTAGACGAGATTGGGCACTTAAGTACCCAGCTAAGAAACAGTTTCCTCTAGTGTTGTCACTTCTTAGGTTCCTTTCCACAAAATCTTAATATATACATAGGCAGGATAGATAAAAGAAGGGCTTAATTTTTGTTTGGCAGACATGAAGCACAGAGAAATGAAATAATTTATCAAAAATTGCAATGGAAATTTGCATTGAGCTAGAAACAGAACTCAGATTTTATAAGTCTTAATTTAGAAATTGAACTGCAATCCTAGCCTGCATGTGGTGGGTGATTGATGAGTTTTATAATCTATTTTCATTGTCATATGGAATTTTCTGCAGTACTAGGTCCAGTCTGGGATTTTCCCTCCAATTCCTAGCTTACAGAGGTCTGATATGTAAAACATATTTCCCGGATATTTGAGGTCTCAAAGAACTCTAATAGACAAATGTAAAATGTGGTTCACAGTGGAAATCACAACCCAGTTTACAGAAGTTTAAGAGAAAACCCAGATGTGCAACATACTGTAAGTAAAGACTCCTGTGTGTGTGACTCTCACAACTCAACTTCTTCCCTCTGTGATTAAGAAACAAAACCTTAAGTTACGAAGTGAGAGGTGTGCTAGTTGTGGATACAAACCAAGTGAGATGAGGTGGAAAGGGCATTGCAGTTTTAAATTGCAGCAAAATACATGAACAATTTAGAACAAAACCGTTCTGTTTCCAATGCTTTGCCACACTCAGATTTGAAGGTTTTGAAGACTTTATTTGAGAGAATAAAGTCTGAAGTAACTTCTTGCTTGGTTTATGGTAGGTTCCTATGCTTTTAAAGCTCAACAGTGGCTCCTTAGGAGGTAGGAATTATTCTCTGTTGAAATAACAGGTTTATTCTGGTTTTTTTTTTTTGTTTGTTTGTTTAGGGGCTATTTTGGGGTATTTTGGGTTTTTTTTTAAGAGGCACATTTCAAGATTTCCTTTGAAGCTTCTTTGAAATTAGTATCAAGCCAGCTAAACTGAGCAATGCTGCTCTGTGTTCCAGTCAGCTCCTGAGGTGGTGATTGTGCTGGGGTTAAGGCTTAACTTTGGTGAGTTCTCTAGAGCAACTACACCTTCTGTAGGAGTGGTTATGCCATGCTCGTTGACTGTTGACTGTACCAGCTTCCCTGGGGGCCAGCTGGTCTCCAGGCAGTATTTGTGTCTCTTTAGCCTGGTCCTGGTTGTCTTTGCAGGGCTGGCATTTCCCAGCCAGATACTCCTGCATATACCCAGCCTGCAAACACTTGGACTTACTGCTGTTGATGCCAAACTGCAGCTAGGGTGTTGATGATCCTCATTATAACCAGGCCTTTTTAAAAGATATGCTTAAAGCCAGCAGCACTGCAGCTTCTCTCCTGCTCCAGCAGATGCTTAGATCCTGGGAACTCCAGCTGACGTTATTTGTTGATATCTCTGGATGCCAGACATGGGGGACAGGCTGCTCCTCTGTGCTGGGCATGCATGGGATACTGCCCAGGGTGCCAGAAGGGGTGGGAAGTGGAGTCAGCTGTCTGTCTTGCTTCCTGTATGGGGAACTTGAGAGGCCAGGCTTTATGCCAGATTTCTGGAGACCCCTTGGCCAGCACAGTCCAAGGGAGCATGATGTAGGGTGAAGAGGTTACATCTTTATATTTAGGCAGCAGCCAGTGTGAAGCAATTAAGGTGGTAGTCCTGTGTCTTTTACTCAAGAGACTTGCCATCACAGTGCTAAAGACCCAGCTGCCCTTAATTTCCTAATATTTTCCTCATGCTTGCTTGTGCCATGTATCTCATACAAACAAATTTCCTTTATCCACTTTAGAATTTGAATGATTCAAATTTTGGACACATTTCCTTTGTTCTCTGCATTTTGAACATTGAGGATTATGTGTGCCCCCAGCTTCTTTGTTAGGAACTTTCTTTCCTAATTGCATAATTCTCTATTATTAGCTCTAAATGTCACAAGGATTCACAGTAGTTTCCCGGATTTTTTCATTTGGGGTTACACTCTGAGGCAGTGCACTATCTTAGAAGCAACTTTTGTCTAGTCTTTCTGTGTGTTAGAATTTCAAGTGAATACATGATAGCACGTAGAACTATTAGGAAGATTTATAGTTCTGTGTATTTAACATCCCAGAATTTTGCACTGGGCCTTCTGGTACTGTTTATTTACTTAGGGCTGGTTTTAGGCTATAGGCATTAATAATTTTATGACTGAGTGTTCCTAACAGATGGCTTTATGGGCTGTAACAGCCACCAAAGAGCAGTGCCAGGGAGCAAAATGAAACCATATATAATACAAACAGTTGTGTGAGGGCTTGCTGTAGGTCACAGAAATACCTCATTTATTCAGTATCCTTCTGTAAGGGAGGGTTAGAAACACCAACTAAGAATAGAGCCAAAGGGACTCCCTCTGGGTAATATTAGTGGTATATTATTGTGACTTGGAGAAGTGCGTAATTGGTACCAGTCGAAGAGGCCCTCCTTCCTCTCCCTCCTCCCTTTTCGAGTGTCTCACTAGAAAGGCCTATAGATTCATGGCTTGTTATAAGTTAGTGTGTGTGAGGACAGTATATGGTCTGTTACCCCTGAAAATAGAGTCACTTGTTGACTTTCGTGGGCCCCTGCAAAGAGGGATGTGCCATGGAGAGTGGTCTGACCCAGTGGCTGGGCGAGTCAGTGGGGACACTGGTACCAGCCTGTTCCTCTGTGCCCTGTAAATCTGCAGGCTCTGCACTGTGGTACCTGGGAGGTAGTTATTTCTCGTGTCTGTTCTTTGTTAACACTCTTCTGGATCTAGGGAAGGAATCCAAGTCTGTAGGCCAGCGAATGCTGTGTGAGACACGGATTCACCAACCTCTTTTGATAATTATTTTAAAAGAAAACTCGTGTGTGTTGACATGAAAGAAGTCTATGTATATCAGCATGAAAGAAGCACATTATAGACTTGTAATCTAGAAGCCCTTCTGGGCATATGCCCAACTTTTCTGGTGGAACTCAGAGCTCTTGTGACTCATTGGCAGCTTCTGATACTCCACATCAGGAACTTATCATTGATCCCACAGAAGCAGTGCCAAAGCTTACCTTATCTTGACAAGACTGCATTACATTCAGCTGCATCTCAATAACTTACAGAAATTACGGGTATCTCTTGCATAAACGGAGATGTAACAACTTGTAGCATGCTTAGGGGATCTCAGACTATAGCCCACCCTTTTAATTACTGCAGAGACCACTGGAGGAAGAAAAAAAGAAACCACTGAGTCTCCTAGATAACTTAACTGGCTTAGTAATCTTGGTAGGAATTTATTATCTATTTGTGTTTCTCAAAACACCACAGAGAGGAAGAGAAGGAAAGCAAAGAAAGAAAGGGTTGTGTGATTTCTTAATGTTTTACTTTGCTGAGCTGGTCCGTAAGCAATACTACAAGGACGACTTGTAGTGAAGAGGCAGCACCTTGATGACTTGTAGCATAATTGAGAATAGAAAATGAAGACCTATTGTGCCAATATTTTAGTGAAAAGGGATTCTTCTATTAAAACTGATGGTAATATTTACAGTTTTCCAATTGTACCGCCTTTGAAAAGAAAAATCATAGTTCTTTTTCAATCATTTGGGAATACTTTGTGCCAAAGGAGTGTTAATTCATTGAGTAGTTCTTATGGACCAGAGCACCTGTGTAAATTCACTGTGAGTAAATTCCCCGTAACCTTCTCTTCTTTCACACATGTGGCATGATGAGAGGGATAGAGAAGTCTGATGGTGTATTTCAAAACGCTATATGTTTGAAATAACTTGACTTGTGCTTATGCTCTATGAACAAATATTTGAAGAATAAAGGGAAAAATACTTTCTTTTTTTTTAAGTGGAGTAAAATAAATTTGAGCACTGAGATTAAGCTTTAGTAGTACATGTCAGTATGTATAGGAATGTGCAAGCAAGAAAATCCTTAATAATCTGCCATGAAAGCAGGGGCTAAATTTAGCTTTTCATATTTCACTGTAAGCCATACTGTCACCAAGGTCTGGAGTTCTTCCTTTATCTGGTGTCTTGACCTCTTCTGAACCATTATACCTTTTCTCTGCAGTTACATCATTTAAAAATGTCAGTCATTATGAATTAGGTTCAAAAAATATTTCTGGATGGCAGGTCTTCAGTGCTATCTCTGAAATGTTAAATGATGATTACATCAGAAGACTAAAGGCTGGTTTGTACGCAGATGTCAGCAGGAGACCAGTCACAGTCTTATGGTAGGGTTTGAAAGGATGATACACTTTACATCATATGCTTTTATGCTTGCTCAGGACCAGAAGCAGTTTTGTTTTGGCTGTATAAATCACACTGTGCCCAGATGTGGTCCTAGAGAAACAAATCCTCAAAATGTTTGTTTGCAGATCATGAATGCAACAACTGTAAGGAGACCCTAGTGATGATGGGTAGGCACATGCAAACTGGTAATGTGTAAATTCATTCCGTGGTGGTAATAAGCTGGATGTGGGAACGTTATTGATCTCTTAGACTTGCAAGGGAAGCCCATTAGAGGCAATGTTACGGAGCAGTTTCTCCTAAAACCCATCCTCTGAGTGTTCTGGTAACATGATCTTTGTGCAAGGAGTGGTACTGCGCAGTCTGTTACCAGATGATTCACTGCAAGAAGCAGACAATCCTCTGTCCTTCCCTTAATGTCAAATGAGCTGATGGGATGACAACAGACCCAGCTTTTCATTTTGCTGTTGCCTCTGCCACTTACTAAGTCTTTTTACCAAGTGCCCCCCAGTACTTCAGGGTGTCTTAAAGCTGACCAGTTATTCCTTGAGCGGTTTCAGCTTGTCCTGAAAGCAAACCATGGACGTAGTAAGTTCTTAGTTGCTTTGCTTAAGTTTTCAATGCTCTTTAGGGAAAACGTTTAGCATTTATAAATTAGCTACTTGCTAATTTATAGAAGCTAATTTATAGTTGAATGCTACTTGCTTTTGAATCCTCTCTGTTTTTTCTCTTGATCGCAAGTGATAAGAGAGTTGCTGAAGAAAGAATGTTAGCAATCTTGATGTGTCAGCTCTTGTAGATGTTTTTATCAAATAGTTCTGTGATCATTTGGGATAAAAGCTAATAGAACTGCTTTCTCTGGGAGTAATTTCCACATGGCCTATTAGTTTCTGCAGATTCTGATGGACTCTGTCTGGATCTATATGTTGCTTATACTCATTCTCTCCTGTCCAGTCTCTAATGCACATCTAGCAAGGGCCTTTCCTAGCAGTTGTTTGTGGTAGGTAACTTGCTGTGTGCTGTGGGTGTTGGATTACTGGATTATAAGGTTCTGTTTGCCTCCTCCCTAGGCTGGATACCCAGAAGCCACTTTTATCTTTTTTCAACCTGCTGCTGTGTGGTCCTTTTGGATAACTTTATGTATGAATTAAAAGGAGCGAGGGAGGGAGGGAGAGGGGATGCTTACAAGAAGGAAACATTTTGCTGACATTTGCAGGGTAACTGTAAACACGAATAGTAGTGCTATGTGACACCTTTCTAGTACAAACAGCTCAACTTGCATTATGACACTTAGCATGAATATAAANGGGGATGCTTACAAGAAGGAAACATTTTGCTGACATTTGCAGGGTAACTGTAAACACGAATAGTAGTGCTATGTGACACCTTTCTAGTACAAACAGCTCAACTTGCATTATGACACTTAGCATGAATATAAAATATGCATACCCTATTCAAGTATGCCATGATGAGCTCAAAGAACATCACTCTTTCACGAGCTTGTCAGTATATTATTCATACTCTGTACAGTTGGTATCTTTAGACAATATTTTTAATGTGCACATTAAATACTCAGAAAGATGTCTTGTTTACACTTAATTTTTGTGAGCTGTGCATCAAAAATGGTGCTGATTCTCACCTTGTATGCTGTGCAGGAGAATGAAAAAATCCAGTCCTTTCCTTAGGGATACTTGTATCTTGATTCAGACTAAGCATTTTTTAAGTTGCTTCTTGCTAAGGTGTTTTCCAGTGACATTAATGCAAACTCATAATTAGGTAGTAAAGTTGTGGTGTTAGAGCTGTTACTAGTTTTGTTTACTGCTCTTGTTTCCACGTTCACAAAATTACGCGGTATTTTTCATGTGCAAAGAATTACAGAACTTTGGCTAGAGCAAGGCTGCACAGTCCAGTGATTGGTATTTCTCTAAAAATTTCTGTTTGGCCACCTGGGGCAAGTAAACCAATGTTTGTTTGGTTTAACTGTGGAAATGAGGTGTGGGAAATCACCTTGTTACAATAAAGGCACATTTCCCAATTATCTCATAAACGTTTAAACTTGTTGTATAATTTCAATAAATACAGCAGCATAATAGGAAGCTGCAAAATACTGAATTCTTATGGAAAAAAAAAGTACAATTTTCAACCTCTAAAATCATTAGTCTGTCCTGCACCAACTAAGAGATGGTAAACCATTTTCTCAGTCCAGTCCCTAATTGCTGATTTCCAGCTGACCACTTGGGAGGCACACAGTGATCAGGCTCCTGGTCAGGGAGTGTGTGTGTAGCTTTGGGCAGGCTGCAGCTCAAACCATCTCTTGCCCAAGGGGGAATTTAAATAAAAATAAGCTTCTGGTGGTAAAATGGAAGTCATGGAGGTCTCATACTGTTACTTTAGTTAAATTAATTTAAAAAACCCCAAATGAATCAGTCAGTCATGAGGAACAAATGAATTGAAAACAAATCATCATTCATTCCAGTGCTCATGGGACTGTTATTGTCACCGCTTTTGCCTTTTCTGCATCCTGATTTTATCTTGCAATGACTTCTTACACTGTGGTCAGGAATGAGTGTAATCCTCAGCAGCCTGATCCAGGTTAAATCAAACGCAGACCACACACTGATTTCTAAAATGCCGTGATTCCCTCACCTGTCTCTCAGAATGTTTGCACAAGGCTTCACTCAATGGGTCTCTGATTTTTGACTCAGGCTTGTGCATACATGATTAATGCACATCACTGCACATTATTTTTCACTACTGTCATATGGAAAAGAATTTCAAAGTGGAGGATTTAAAGTTAGTTGCTTGGTCTAAATAGATATAATTACAAAGAACGGCTTCACTTTCAGGGATGATCAGTGCCCTCATGTTCTGGTGGTGTAAGAGCTATAAAAACACAACACTTCTTAGAGGTTGAAATATTGATTTTTTGCTAAGTTGAGATTCCTCCAAGATGGGAGTCAAATTTCGTTCACAATTTTTTTTCTCCCAATACTTACTGCCTTCATGCCCAGTTGGGTTTGCATAATAAGAAGACAGAAATCAATGTCTAACTTTCACTGTTTTTCAAGATGTATTTTTGTGCATATTCATTCTTTAATAATCTTTATCCAATGTTAAGTCCTCTTTGCAGTTTGGATCCAACAATAAACAATAGTTGTTAATGATCTTTCACATCTGAACTGGAATAAGATGTTATCATGATAAAGAAGTTGAAAAGTGCAGCTGTGCAGTTTAAATTCCTCTCTTGCAGTACCTCAGACCAAGCTTCTGTGTAAGGCAAGTTTATTGAAAAATGATAATCAGTCCAAAAGACAAATTGAATCGTTTTTTTGGCTGTTAGATGAAAATACCATGTGATAAACTGGATGACAAAGCAACCTTATGGCCTGAAAAAAACCCTGATACATCAAGTTGTCTGAAACTGGATTGGTGTAACATAACACAACTGGATTTCTTAATACTAGGAAAGTGTAAATTCTGGTCTTGTAGGCAGCTGGGTGCAAAGAAAGGAAGTTCTCTATATTTATGGAACCAGGGTTAATAACTTCCAACCTACAGAGAACACCAAGCGTAGGCGAAGGAGGCATCTATGGAGTGAGAGTGTTAGAGAGAAAAGATTTGGAGACGGTCCTGGAATTAAACGTATACTTGGCATCATTCTTTCAGGAAGGATGACAGTACTGACCTTGGGCTCAAATGCAAGTGTTCAAGAAAGTGGAAATGGTATGTGCATTGAAGGCAGTTGCAGGGCTTCATGTGCTCAAGCCTGAGGACTCAAATAATCTTCACCTCAGCCTTTGGAAGGGATAGCTTTATAAATTGGAAATTTTGACAGCAAGGATTTCTGTTGAAGACATCTAACAGTGTGAAGATACCTACCAAATCTGGCACATATACTGAAGAAATGGTTTCAGATTATACCATGCTGTAGACTGAAAGCAAAAAATATTTGAATACCTGAAGGTAAATAGAAAATGGCATAAAATCTGTCACTGGTTATCAAAGATAGATTTTACCAGTCAAACATTTTTACCAGACAAATGTTTCTTGGCTAAACAGTTTCTAGATAATGATAAGGCAATATTGTTTACTGTAACATTCAGTACACTGCAATGTGGGGGCATGTTGGAGAAAATGACTTTGAAAATAAAAAAGTGCAAAGAAGATAAACTCAATCTGGAGCAGCTGTTGAGAAGGGCCCTTAGGTTGTCCAAAGGGGAAGAAGCATTTATTTTACTGAAGGAGCTTTATTTAGCCTAATAACAGGAATCTGGGTTAGTAGATCTGTACTACCTATTATAGCATCAGGACACAGCACCTGCAAGGAAGAAGAACATTTTTAGAGTGGAAAGTGTGGTTCTGGATCAGTCTGCTGAACAGAGTAGGAAGGGGAAGGAAAGACTTTTATCCTTTTTTTATGGAGGAGGATGAGATTATTTCCATGTTTATAAATTATTTTCCCTCAGTGATGTTGTTCTCTCGCGCTTGCAGCCAGGAAGAGGCTGAAGGTATGTTCCAGTAACATAAGCAGCATCATAAGACACTTCTTTTGGATTGTGGGAGAACTTACTGTGTCCTGGGAAGAACCTAAGATCTGCACGAACCCTGGATGGTAGATATCTTCTTTCGTTAAGTTTCTATACTGTAAAATGTCTTATTTCTGCAAAACTTCCATCAGGACAGTTTATTTTGCCTAGACTGGCTCTTAGTGCAAAGAGAAATGGAAAAATCTTTCAAACAAGCAACAAGCGTGAATTTTTTTCATGATCTGAGTGGCCTTCTTGGGCCTGGGCAGACCGTTCTGCATTTCTTTTTCTCTCATGGCATGCAATATTTTTAAAATAATAAAACAACAGCAATTTAAATATTGTTTTTCATTGCATGAAGCTACATTTGCAAATATCAATATTTTTGTGTTTTGGGTTTGTTAACCCTTTTTTTTTAAAGCAAGGCAATAAATGTTATATGGTGTTATGTTTAGCTTAATACTTTTACACTTCCACACAGTGTTATATACTGTGATGAATGATATTTTGTAAACATACTCCCCTGTTGAAACTTCTGTTGACCGGCTTTATGAAAATTTTTTTTTTTAATCTTTTAAGAACTGTCTATTGCAGTGACATTTCAGCTAGCAGGGGTTTTTTTTGATATGGAAGTAAATTCAGCAAAAGCTGGTCAAGCCATCTCAGATGAAATATATGTTGTAGCAACTGCATCCCCCTTCTTTACTCACCTGGACCACACCTGTGTAGGCAACCATTTAATCATACCTGAGAGGTGGCAAAACCTTCAGTGTTAGCTTCATGTCACCTAAAAGCATAAACTTCATGCCACTAAAGCAAAGCTGAGGATTTATACAATACAGATCTCTGTCCAGGATGGTAGGGTGTATGACAGGTGTGACATATTCTGTGTGTGAGCCTGTTTACCAGTGATTAAAATATGAGAGTATATATGTTATTGATGCTATACTTGATCTGATTTACTCTATTTAATTTACTTCAAAAGGAGGAAATCTTATCTTTCTTCATAGTTGATGATCTATCTCTACAAATGAGATCCTTGACATACACTGTAATTTGTGGCGTCCTCTCAATCAGATGGGAATGTTAGAATTATAATAAATCTCTGAGGCATTACTATAATTTTGAATTCTGGCTTATTTTACCTGTGAAAGCGGGTAGCAGAGTAGAAAAATGAACAGACAACCCTAAATGAGATAAAAATCTTATTACAAGTGATTTCCTTTATTTTATTTTATTTTCATACACTAATTTCCCCATTCCTCCTGGTTCTTTTGTGCTTGCGTGCCCGTGCGATGGCACTGGTGACCCTGCAGTACTGCCCTTCCACTGTTGGTTATTGCTGCTGTCCTGCCTGCCCCACTGAGGAAGGTCATTCCTACTTGCCAAGCAAGGGCTGAGTTAGGAACAGGGAGAACAGGTTTTGTCGTTTGCTGCCAGATTTGCTTTTATTGTTCCAAGTTTTTCTGCATCAGGTTATTAACCACAAACCCCAGCCTTTTCAGAGCTTCTTGTAATCCCTTTTGCAGTGGTTTTATGCCTTGTGTCAAACCTGCTTTTCTATCCCTTACCTTGGGAGTGTTTCTTGCATTCCTCTCTGTTTTTGAGGCCTTGGGGAGTCACAGAAGAGGAGTGTGTGCAGCACACACTTGCCGGGGATGTTTTGGTTTGTGATGGCTGCTGACGGAGGGGTTGCTGGTCTTTGCTGTAAGGTGGTGGTGCAGCCCCTGTGCCGTGGGAGGTGGGCAGTCTGCTCCTAGTGCTGTGCACCATCAAATCTCCTCACAGAGATTCAGCAGGAGAGCGGCTGGACTGAAGCAGCTGCAGGAGGTAGTAGCTCCACAGCAGCTCACTGGATGTATTTGGTTTGTTTTTCTGGCCCTCACACACCTCCTTACTTTGTACTCTGTCACGAAACCCAGTTCTGGGATCACAAATTTTGTTCCAAAGAGATAAAATCATGAAAGCTAACTTTGAAGAGAGAGTAGTGCAGAAAGTAACTTATCCTCTTTTTTCTTCTGTTGGTGATAAGGATTTTAAAAAAATAAATTTTGCATCAGAAATACTAGTTGTGCAATTAGCAAGCTAGTGAGAGGACAAAATACTAGGATTCAAAGGAGTTAGTGTTGAATTAATGAAAATGAATTTTGCCTAAAAAAACTTGGGGCTTCATCATCAGTCTTAGAATTGGGGAAGGCAGGAATGCTTCCTTTCTCAGTCAGCTCTTCACCAGAGGATTGTTGCCTCCTTGAGTAACAAACAGGAGCTGGAGGCGGTTTTTATGAAGGTAGGGAAAAGCAAAAACATCATTTTGGAAGTTCTCCAAAACAAGGTGGGGGAAGAAGCAGTCTTTCCCCCTCCACAGCCCGGAACAAAGCCCAGTGTACAGAAAGGATAGGTTTGGGTAAGGTAAGGGTAAGGGTTTGGGGTAAAGTAAAGGGTACTGTACTCTCTATGCAACAGCTCTATATATTCGGTTCTAACAAATTAACATAGTTTACAAAGATTCTCCAGTTAAGGCACAGAACTAAATGCTCGTCTTTCAGTCGTCACTCTGCAATAACATGTTCTAACATGTTCTCAGCTCTGGACTGTTACAGTGATAAGTGACTCTATTTTGTCTGGGATATAGGGTATTAGTAACCAGGATTACAGTGAAAAAAGTTACAGGAATTCTAACCTAGGCTAGGCAAAAAGCCCCTTGGCGTCAGGATGGCTCCTCAATCACTACCTCAATGTCTTTGTGAGCCTACATTTAACACTGTGTCACCATTTCTTGTGGCACCTTGGGCAAGACATGTGACAACAGCAGGAATTCATTACCTGGTATGACCTAAGGGTGGTGTGTTCCTCTACCCTGTTACAGGAGTTGTGTCCTGATGTGACATGCTTCAGTCTTGGTAAGGTAAAGCTCTCAGTGCATATCCAGCAGGTGTTTTGGGGGGCATCAAACTTCATGTTCAGACAAAATCTGAATATTCTTTAAATATCTTTCTATTAAAACCTTTAATATGTTGTCTATTAATCAAAAAGTGTATATGGCCACAATTTATGTAGCCTCTTACTATCATGTTCAGAATAAAATTTTCCTCCAGTAAATCTTAAGTGTTCCTAGCTAATTAAATTATTAAATAGCTTTAGTCATCCTTGAAATATACTTTGGGTTTCAGCAATGAATTCACCTTTCTTTGGGGGAAGATTTGTGAATCAGAGCTGTGGAAGGAACCCATGACTTTCACTTGATTGCTCAGAAATGACTTTTTAATTTGGAGGCAACATCAGTGCAGGAACTGAGACTTGGCCCTGCACCTCAGCTCTGCCCAAGAAGAATGGAACAGAGAAACTGTGCAGGAGGACTGCCTGATCTCCTGAGAGCCCTGGAGGGTGTTACCCTGCACTGCATCCCCATCTCAAGGGTGCACAATAAAGCTGTCCAGCTGATGGGGACATTTGGGTGGGGCTGGAGGGAGGTCTGAGAAGTAGAGGTGCAAGATCCTGTGTTTTTAATTTCTTTGCTCTCAGACTGTCACACAGTGAAATGCTTTGTTTTCAGAGGCAAAGAGCACATTTCCTATGACCAGAACACATAAAGCTCTCTCTGTGTTGTGCTATTAAAACAATTCTTAGTGCTTTTGCTTAAGAAGTAGATCTCTCTTGTACGCACGAAATTCAGATCACTCGGGGAGATATGTCAGCCCTAAATCCCACAGAGATGGACAGACAGCTCTTTCTGAAGTGCTCCCTCAAAGTGAAATAAATAAGGACAATACAGCATTGAAAACCTCCTATGGTTTCAGAAAATAGACACCCATATTCTATTTGGTAAAATACTACAGATAAGCATTACAAAGTATAGCAAAGCCAACCTAATTATATTACCTTCCAATTCTAGACTGATCTATTTCACTAATATTGATTTCACTTTGTATCCCATTTGAGCTTACAATGGCAACTGAATTAAGCCAATGTACTTAATTTTGATGTCTATCTGTGCGGAGAAAGAAGAATATATGCCTGGTGGAGATCATTACAGGGAACAAATCCTACAGTAGATTTTTCTTGTGCTATGGGGCAGCATTAGTCAACCATTGCATTTGTCTATACAATTTAGGAAAGAAAAATTAGAGATGATTTGCAATTAAAAAAAAAAAGCTCAAAACAGGCTATTGAAAAGCTCATTAATTTTACAGCAACATCCATATATTGATTTCACTCACTGTAGGTAGAATTTTCATAAAGATGGCATTTTGAAATTGGTCAGAAATTGCACTCTCCATTTCTTAGAATTATCTATTACTATTATTATTTTTTTTAAACAAGACCACGTACATGAGTATAATCCATACACATCCACTGTAATTTGTTTAATGATCTTGTCTCCTGGCAGCAGTGTTCACTCTGCCCTAAGTGGAACAGAATAATGAGAAGTTGATCTGATAGACAGACACAAAAAAAAGGTGTTTTGTAGGTAGTAGCTACTTTAAGAAAAAGCTGATTTTGCTGAAACGAGGAGAAAAAAGCTTTTAGTTACCATATGAACTTGGAAGATTAAATATAATGGAATTGAGAATCTTTTAGGATTAGAGATAGGCAAAAAAGACTTTGAAGAGTAAATTCACTGAGAAAAAAAGTTTGGCAGCTCAAACTCAAGCCAAATCTAAACATATTGCTTCAGCTACAAGAAAAAAAGGAGAATAACAACAGCTGATTTCATGACTTTCAAAAGGAAACATTTTGATTCTGTTTTGAAGGTGTGCTTGCATAGAATTCTTCAACATTAATAAGTCAAATTATATAAAATTTTTTTAAAGAAACCAAGAGGAAAAAAAAAGGCTTAAGTTCACCTTGGAGCATTAGGGTTTTTTTCCTTGAAGTCCTTGTGCTGAGCAAAAATCCATTATTCACACAGAGGCAGCGAAACTTTCAACTGATTGGATATTTATGGGCAGCAGGACTATCCAGTGATTTAACCCTCAGGCTCCAGGACACCTTCTGTAACTTCTGGCAATGGAGCTGTTAAAGGGAGTTGCTCCCGGGAAGGGAGTACGTGCTTTCTGGCTTTGAAGCTTTGAATCATGGTCTGAGGTAGTCATCAGACTTTGTGTGACAAAGCAGGGGCCGCAGCTCCCTGAGACAATTTGAGTTTTCACAGGAATATTAGACTTTGGTCTGGAGCCCTAGACATGACTTTGCTGCAGGTGAGCTGTGAAGGATGGTAATGAAGGCAGGATGCTGGCAGGCACAAACTGCACCTCCTTGATAAGAGCTATACAGACATTATTTGTCATCCAAAAACACAGAGGTATTGCACCTTTTACTTAGGCAAACACAGGTCTATAAGTGCAGTGTTGAACTGAAAATAAAAGAATCAACTTCAATGTTTAAAATTTGCATATTCATGAAACTTAATTAACTAGTCAAGGGGCAACTAGAGAATAGGTAGGCACAGCTTTTGTGCAGGCCAGATTTTTATTCTTTGAAAGGAATAAGTGACAACACCCCAAGGCTTCATATTTTGCACTCACCTTTATATAGCGTAATAAAATGTTGTGCGTTGTAATACAGGTGGGTGATTAATTGAGATGAGTTGTGTGAGGGGTGGGCAGGAAACCTAGAGACCACCCAGAGTTGAGTTTGCCTCTACTGTTGACAACCATAGCTATGACTAATTAGGGGTTACTGTCAAATGCTCAGCTTTGGTAGCAGAGGTGGAGCTGTGAACATCTGTATACATGCAGTACACATGTTACAACCTCAGTGCTATAGATTTAATCCCAGCCTTTTATCTATCTTTTTATACCTATTTTAAAGTTTTTAAGGCAGATAAGAAACACTTTGGATGCCGTTGTTCTCATTATGAATTGAGTTTGCTCTTCAATCTGATGGATTTTGTTCCCTACCTTATATCTCACAGGCTGCGCATACACAACTTTTTTGATAGGGACCTTATCCTTTTGTGTTAATTTGATATCTGACATTCAGAAAATGACCCTACTGCAACAAAGATGATGATTGCTTTTTACCAATTAAAATATACCCTGACATGGAGTAATAGGCCAGCTATTTACGTTAGCATTTTAAAAGTATCTGTCAGTCAATGCAAATTGTATGACTGGAAAAGGCAGGAGTTGAATAAACTGCTGTGTGAATTCAGGCAATTAATTTTCAATTTTTCAGAGAGAAAATAGGCAAGGAGTCTTTGATCTTTGTCATTTTCCAAGAGGAAGACCCCAAGCAGTGTGCACTCATTTATTTTATGGTATCCTTACCCTCTGAAAGTATTAACTTGTGGAAATTAAAAAATGCACCTGGATTCCCTTGAAAACCTCTCAAGTATTTACGTCGTCTGCTCACGGGGTCCCATAATTTCCTAATTTCACACTGCCTATCCTTCTGTGGGAGTCCCCCTCCTCACCCAGGACTGCCCTGGGTCCTTCCCGGCCCGTGGGCGGTGGCTGCGCCGAGCGCTGCCGTCCTTGCGCGCAGTTGTTGCCTGGGATGTCGAGCGGCACCTCGGGTGATGAATATGTAAGATGAGACACCCAGACTCGCTGTCTGGAGCTGTCAGCTTTCCCCCTGACAGGTTTCCTATGTGGTGGTCTCGAGCTAATTTAGGCCAGTCAAGGATTACCTTTTCTGCTCACCCCAACAAGTGAGTCGAGGCTGTTATTTAGGAATTTCTGAGCATGGTGATTATATTTGGAGAGGAGCAAGTGCCTCTGCATTCCTGCCCTTTCTTATCATTACCATGACAGATAGAGATAGACACACACAATATGTTGTCCTAGAATTCACGCTGTTCCAAAGTCTCTCGTGTCACTTTGAAACCCAAGTCCTTCATATGACATCTGGTATATAATAAATGCTTCAAATTGTTGAGAGATGGCAGAGACAAAAACACTTTCATTATAATTTTTATAGGTTTACTGAAGAGGGCAAAGCATGATATCTAAGTTTTCATGTGTACCAGTGCTTCCGGGTTCGTGTTCTTGAATGCCTTATTGCAGCCAGTTGGACACACTTTTAGCTGGAAGCACTGGGACAGCCCCTATTCCTTAATTTTTCTTCTTTTCTTTGAAATGAGTAATCAGAAGAGCAAGATGCATACACAGAAGGAGGTCAGCTTTACCTTCTCTCTCTGTGTCACCCACCAGCATTTTTTGGTTTTGGAGAGAATATGCACTGAGTCTACATCTTAGCTGACCGTCCACGAATTGCAGTCTCCTCTTCTTCCCGTTGCTGGATCTCAGCCTATTCCTTCTTTGTTCACAGATGGGACACTCTGTGGACTCACTGCCAGGACCACCTTTCCTTCTTTTTACATGCATTTGTCTGTTCAAGAAGATCTAAGCTTTTGTAAAAGCTCTCTACTGTGTTTTTCTGTCCTATGGTTTCTAGACATCGGCTGTATTTCAAATACTTGTTTTACAGTGTTTCCTTTAATAATATATTTCATGAAAAAAGGATTACCTTTGTCATAGTCATTGTGAGCAAACAGGGACAGTGCAATGGGTTTAATGTAGTACAAAGTTAGATTCGAGTGTGTGATTAGCAGGTAATATAATCAGAGGATTTTAAATAAGTGTATTTATCCAGGATGGCACTGTTATTTTGTGGTGCTGGATTGCAATACACATTTTAAAACTCATGATCTCTTCCCTGGAGACTACTTTGACTGGAAGGGCTTTTTGCATGGACCTGTGAGAGACTCATCTCAGCCCACTCACAAAGAATTTCCTGCAGGTTTCAGTGCTGCGTGGTAAGTTGGTGTTAAAATCAAAGACGTGGGAAAATACACATTAGCTTTTTTGTGTGTACCATGCTAAAAATGAAAAAAAATCATAAATAAGGCTCAGTTAATGGCCTGCCAAACAGTACCATCACAATGAGAAAATTTATGCAATGAGATTAAAATGTGTAGCCCTTTGGTGGCTGAATGCCAGAAACACATAACTAAGTGACGTTTCGCAGTGAAGTGCACACCTGCCACTGAGCTCCCAAAGCAGGTGAGTAGGCTTGAGTACTTGTTAGCATTACAGGATTCTAATCTACCTTTTTTTTTAATATATAAAAAAAAGACTCTCCCATCAAAGCAGTAGCATTTACCATCTCTTCAGA
This sequence comes from Atrichornis clamosus, assembly GCA_013400975.1. Classification (NCBI taxonomy): domain Eukaryota; kingdom Metazoa; phylum Chordata; class Aves; order Passeriformes; family Menuridae; genus Atrichornis; species Atrichornis clamosus. Next base: position 90,759 of record WBMZ01005812.1, read on the forward strand.
AGACAAGGAGAGGAAAAGGATCTTGCTCCCTGAGTTTATTCACCCTGTATAGCTTGGTTCAAGAGGGATATTTCCTCACAACAGCAATTGCTTTAGTGGGAGATATGCATATTCCAATTCCTTCATTGCCTGGTCATTATTTTAAAAATAAGTTTGTCTTTAGTCCCCTGCACAAGCCTCCTTGCTTGTTGCAGAACCCCCTTCAAAAGAGAAAATAATAACGAAAATACCTCTGGGATAATAATTCCATAGTAAGTTGTAATCTTTTATCAATTCCTTCAAGAAATTACAAAGAGCAAATATAAAAGAAGAGAGTCAGAATAGGAACTAAGCCGTCTGCAGGATTCATAATTTGCTGATGGAAATTTTTTCTTGGATCAGTCAGCTATGTGTTTCTCCACCAACAAAGTCCTGACCTTTTTTTGGTTTGGTGGTTTTGTTGTGGGTGTTTTTATTTTTTGATAAATGGCAAGGATATTGCTGGAATTATTCTCTCTTATCACCATTTTGTGAGGTGCTAATTTTCTTAGCCTTGATGATTAATAGTAGATGATTTATCATATTTATATAAGTGGCAGGGGAGAAGAGACACCCTAAAGAGTTTTGTCCGTGTTACAGTGGCTACTGTAGAATCATGTAGTGAGATACCCACACACCCCCACTGCAACTTGAATTCAGAGTAGGAGCATCAGACAAAGGATATGATAAAAATATCATTAACCTCATTTTACATTCAGGGAACTGAGTAAAAGAAGAAAGAAATTATTTCTCTATGGTCTGCGACAGAGGTGGGAACAGAAGTCAAAGTTCCTAAGCCCTTGACTCAGTTCTTATTAATATTGCAGCAAATAGACGCTTTTCTTTTAAAGACCAAAGACCTTCCCTTCTTGATAAAGTGTATTCTTGCACAGCAAAAATCTTACCAGGCCCTTTCCAGAGACTTTGTGGTCCACGTACAGAAAAGTGTCTCTGCCACAAGGGCGTCTCACCAAGCCTGCCTTGGGAGATGCTGCCATCACAGTTTTATAATAATGGTGTGTGTGAACGCTCCTAGTCAGGTTGGTTTTATTTTGTGTGTTACAGCAAGTGACACAATATGGTCTCCTTTAGTGTGAGAGAACCTGCCTGTATGAAGTAATGGTTTATATACAGAAAAGAAGGCATCTGCTTTACTCCTGTTACAAGAAAAGGTGTCTCCCAAAAAGAGAGCAAGCCGGGGTTTTCTGGGATTTAACTTTCCTTTTGAACACCACAGGTTTCATTGAAATAGTGAGGGACTGGGAAGATATTCAGCAATAGTGTTGCATTAGAGTTACTTTCTTGGGAGTAACTTTTTGCAGAAGATGGTATGCTTCATACACAGATGTGTAAATCTGAAAAAGTTGTGAGGTGGCTATTCTATAATTAATTTTCTTTCTGGGGCAATTAGATGATTCATTGAAATCTATACATCACTTTTTATTCACTGTTTTGGCTTTAAAGAGAATGGACTCCCCAGGACTGGCCAGTGGTCAGAGGGTCCCAGTGAACATTCAAGGTCAAGAGTATATTGCATTAGGAATAGCCCTGCTTGGACAGAAACATACGTTCCTCATTAAGGCAGCCATCGTAGCAAATGAAATTACAGTCCAATAAATCTGATTGTGTCTGTGCTAGAGTGAGGTAGTGTCTCACTGCTCAATTTCCCAGTGTACGAAATGCCATACGCTGCAGGAATTCAGGAACTTTTTCTGTGGCGAAGAGAAAGGGAGAGCCTAGGGCAGCAGACGTGACACTGAATGAGAAAACCGTGAATATGTTGAAGGATGACAGAGGAATTTCTTTTGGCTACAAATCTACTTTTCTAGCCTATTTCTTTGAAAGAAATTGAACAGGGAGTGTCTGCCACCTTTTGCTGTCTATCAGCCTGAGTGTAACATTAATTTAGGAGAAGTCATCTCAGCAGCAGGCTTGGCTAGGAAAGGAAATGAAAGACTGTGTCCTCTGAAAAATGCCTCTTTATCTGCCCGTGGTATCTGAGCAGTTAGAGAATTTCAGTGATGTTTCATCATCTCTCCCTTCATTAATGCATTTTTCAGAGAGACAACAAGGATAGTTTAGAAAGATAAATGTAATTGATGATGTAATGAAAAAAAATCAGGAAACAATTATAAAACCTTTTTTATGAAATGTTTTATGAGTCTGTATTTGCATCTGGGGAATATTAGAGTAAATATTGTGCAGGGAAATTAGTTTTAATTTCATGCTAACGGAAAAATCAATTCAGTTCTAATTAGGTTATGATTTTTGAAATACAATCAGGCAGTCATTTCAGTGTTTTGATTAGATTGTCCTATCATTTGTTTCGGTTTTGATAAATGCTACTTCAGAAAATGCCTTTCAACACAAAAGCCTATCTGCAGCAGAATAGGTTTGATTTGGGAGGGTTATTCTAAAGGCAATAGTGTAAAAATTCTTAAAGTGGGTCATTGCTGTAGGGAATTTGAACGAAGTGAGTAAAGCTGTGGCACTTCAGTCTGTAGTACAATATAATGTAGGTGTTGATGGGATGAGTGAGAATTCTTGTTGATTTTTGAATTTCTATCTGTTCAATAAGATCATCTAACTTCTCTGGCAGAAAAAAAATCTCTTTGTTAATTAATACTTGCAGGGAAATGAACTGAGGGCATTATTGCTTCCCCCACTTGCATACTTGAGTGTTTCTTGACTTTGCAACGTGTGAGCTGGTGAGACTTTCCATGACTTTTTATATAAAATATGCCCCGAGAGAACCAGAAAGTAAATCACAACAGTATATTAAGATTGCGATCTTCAAGCTGCTTTTGACAATCTCACTTGAGTTCATTACGTGAAGCTATCTCGAAACATAACATTTACAAATATGTGGATAGTGAGTGTTGTATAGACTATGTACAGTCTATGCTACATAAAATAAAGCTTATACTATGTGAAATCTTCTTAATAGAACATTACAGGTTGTTTAAACTGTGATTAATTAAAAAAAACAAAACTTAGAGAAAAAGGGCTGGGTACCCTTTTCACCACTACAGTCCTGCAAAATTTTCTTGCATCTTTGTTTTTTATTTGAAAAAATAGGCATTGTTCTCTGACTGGCACTGTAGTTGTTTTGTCAGCTCAGCTCCACAGCTTGTCTTCTGTGGTGATCCATGCTGGGAGATGAAATGGTGGTGTTTTCTTTCACTTCTCTGTAATCTCAGTGTACCTACTCCATCTTCTCGTGTGTGTTTTTCTGTCCCTTTGAGTGACAAGTGCCTTTACTGAACAGTATATTATAATCAAAATGTCTTGTGCAAGAGCTAAAACTGAAAATACTGGCATTAAAAATTAATATGGTTGTCAATCAGATGTCCACTTTTGCATGTGGCATTGCTTGAGGTAAAGTATGGCATTACACTTACGGGATCTATGATTTAGACTATTTCTTGGGACATGCCCAGACTTTTTTCTAGGTTAGTTGTAAGGAACTTTATAAGAAATTGATAAAAAAAGAAAAAGGGAGGGAAAAAGGGCAGTGTACCCTTCTATCAGCAATAAGGAATATAAAACCTTTTTGAAATCACTATGAAGAAAGAAAATTGGGGAAAGTGTGAGGTTATGCCATTTCCTCAAAAGATTTCTTGGTAGGAAACCTAAGCAAATTTTAATATAAAAATTAGAAATTATACACTGAGTAAGCTTTGATGTTTAATAGAAAAACATCAGTGGTTTGCAAGAGTTTTATTTTTACAATAAACTATCTCCTGAGGCTTTTTCTGAGGGATTTTTTTTCCCTGGATATTTGAATTTTTTAAACCTGTTTATGATGTATTTTTCATGTTGTATGATTTATACTACGGCCAGTGATTGGAATGGGTGCTTAAATAATATATTCATGTTGTATCATATACAGAATTTTTAATTGTACTTCCTGCAACTTCTGGATTAATGGGCATAAATTCATCATGGGTTATTAATCAGATTATTAAAATCATAGCAGTTAAATCCTTCTGAGACTTGAAGTTTGCAGACTTAAGCAGATCAGAATTTGTAGTCCCATTTCAGATTGCTTGGAGGACTTCCAAACAGGGTGGTAAGTTAATTAATAATGGCACACCAAGCCAGTGCACTCAAAATATGCATGGAACAACAGGTTGAGAAAATGTTGTTTTGGACATATACCTAAATCTATATGGACACTAATGGATATGTCAAGATTCCTGTCTCTGGAATTGGTAATATATTAATAAAAGTCAATGTTGTCCAGGAGAACTTTCTGTTTTAGGTTCTCTTCTTTGGTCAATAGAAAAGAAAAAAAGAAATGCTTCTTGGAGACCTTTCCTAAAAGAAACTGAACCACAGCCTGTAAGAGTCTTCCTGGCTTGAATAAGTGCTTTTGAATATCTGCCTTGAGGTCCAATTTTTCTGATCACAAAAGGGAATTCTGACTTCAGTATGGATTAGGAACCTCATTAACTCTTCAGTCTCCTGAAAGGTTGCAATGGGATATGGTGGAGTACAGCTGCCATTACAGAAAGACTGAGGTGAAGGCCTGCTCATGAAACTGCTTTATAATCCATGACCTCCTGTTAAAATGCTGCACGTTTAATGATCAGCACTGCAGTTGTGCACCGAAGTAGAAGGAAAGCACAATTCTTTGACTCCCTTGCAGGAAAAGCTGTCTTTTGTGCTGACTGTGGCAAAGTGGGCCTTGTCTCTTCTCAGTTGTTAAGGAACAGATAAACTGAAAAAACGTTTTGTTTTCTAGTCGTATTCTTGAAGTAAAACCAGATATATATTTAGAGAGGTTTTTTTACCTCTTATTTAGAAGTGACAGTTTATAATCTATTTGTCATTAGCTGAGAAACCTGTTAGTATTTGTGTGATTGGAACCTATACTGGGTGGATTGGCACAGATGAAGTGTCTGACAAGCTTAGAGTGAGAGAGACTGTGCAGGTGTGAGAGCAGTTATATGTGTTTCATGTCCTAAGGAGGTTCATTACAGCTGAAATTTTAGCCCTTCTCATTTATTTAACAATAAATTCAGGCTCAAACCTGTTCACAGCTTTCAGACTTGTATTTTGCTGGTACAAAATCTTGAGAAGCAATCCTTTTCCTCCCCATCTGATTTATGATTTGGGCTTTCCAAGCCAGTCCAAGGCAGCACATTCAGCAGACAGATGCTCTGCCCTGTCTGACTTGTGCTTGGCTCAAGACTGGTGATAAGTGGGTTACACAAACCTCAAGCATCTCAGGTCTGAAAATCGCCCTGGGATAAGTTAGGGTTTACTTCAGGAGATTACTTTAGAGCATTTTGCAGTGCTGTATGACAATGTGGTAAGCTCTGGAAGAATTATCTCTAGTCTTGGAGAGAAAGCACATTGCTTTCTGAGCTTTTTTACTTCTCTGCTCATGGCTGCACCCAAGGCTGGGTACATCAGGCAGACTGAACGTTTGTAGGACAGAGCAATGTATAAATTTTATGTTTTGTATGCATAAAACTGGGTGGCTCTGTTTGTGCCACTCCGAGGAGAAGCATTATAAGTCTGTGAGATCGATATTCTGCTGACTTGGGACTCCTCTGGAGCAAAACTGGTCAAGACAGACCTACTTCATACTTTGTTACGGTGGCATTAAAACTGGTGTTACTGTCTTTAATGATGAAAAAGTTACAGAGGGTGCAAAATCATGAAGGAGCAAGGAAACTTCCTAGACAGGTTTCTGCAGGCACAGCTGATATTTCCTCATTATTTTTTGGTAAGAAAATAAAGTTGAAGTGCTGTGTGAGTCAAGACACAGCTGTTTTCTCTCTTCCCCATGACTCAGAGCTGCAGAAGGGGAGGTCCACACTGCAGGGCTCTAGAAAGGATGCACCTCGGGCCAGGGCAGCAGGTGAGAGGGAGGCAGAGGACCCTCTGAGCTTGGTAAGCTCTGCTCTTCCAAAATACGTGTAAATACCAGAAGGTTTACAGTTCTGAAATATATTGCTTCCCTCCACACATTCAGGATTATCCTGTGCTGGTTAGATGATGTGATCAGCTTTAGAAAGGTAAAGAATAATTTTGTAGTGTCCTGGCTGAATTCTTGAGCTAAATCTGGCAAATTTTAATGTATCTGTAGCCTGCCCCTTCTTTTCTATTCAACAACACTAAAAAGAAATGGACTTTGGAACTGGCCTGAATCAACAGAAGTATAAATCCAGGGATGAATTTCAGCTTCAGTTTTCCATCACTTTAATTTTCTCACTTCTTGATGTGACTCTATGGTGAGTAACAGAGGTGTGAATTGATTTTTGTGGAGTGGCTTGGAGCATAATCTCATGCAAATGAGTGCATGCTTTGGCTGATGGAATTACCTTGCCAGGGGTTTGCACCTTTCCTCCACCAGTGGCCTGCAGAGCTCTAGTTGTAGTGTAAGAATCTGTTCAGCACAAGAAAAGGCTGCCTTAAATGGAGAGACAGTACCCAGAGCCAGGAAGATGCTGGGAATAAACAAAGAAAATTAGTTGAAGGCATAATATTGAGTTTATCAGAGCCATTATCTGTGTCATATTGCCTGCATAGCAAGTCCTGTGCCTAAACAATTTATACTTCTAAATGTTGTGGTACCTGTATTAATCCCATATTGGATCATTCTACAAATGGCAAGGAAATTCGAGCTGAGAAATGAATGTTAAAAGGGATCGCGTGTTAAAAGTAAATGTTAAAAGCAGATGATATCCATAAGGCGCAGAGCGTGGAACAGAAGATTCACAAGCCTTGCAGGAAGTTGCTTTATTATTCTAACCTATAATCCCTGCTGTGAGGAACGCTGCCTTTCAAGCCCACATATGGGATGTTTCTCTGTGATAAGAGGAAACTTTAACAGGTTGACTGTAAACATTTCCAAAGTACATTAAATAGTAGAGTCTTATATAAATTCTGCTGCAAAGACAGCAATAAGCCTCCCAACCTCGTTTCTAAGTGTAGGGTTTCCATTTTTTATTATCTCCCAGTATCTTTACATTCTGTAATCTGTTCCACAAATTGATGTTAATATGACATTTTGGAAACTGCAGTCGGTGCTTTCAACCTGAACCAAAGATTTAATGGGAAAAAAAGAATCAGTGACTTGTTGAATCCTTAGGTCAAGAAAATTGTTACTTTGCTGGAATGTTACTGAAGGATGTCAGTTGTCTTCACGACAGGCTCTAGCCCTGGATCCGATGGAATGGAATGCCATGAGTCTGATGAATATCACTGGCATGTGACCCATGAAATTACATGCACATGTATGATCTGTCAAGCAGTGTTGGATGCAATAAAAATAAAAACAAGAAAAAAGGCAGCCTCTGTGCTATTGAGTAAAGCAGTCACAGTGGGAATTCAAGTCTGTTTGAACCTGGAACTTCCTTCTTAGAGGTCTTCTTTCCACCAGCTGCCAGTGTGCATTGTTTTTCTTCACTGTTTCATGAGTGTAGATGTTGTTTGTGGTATCACATGAGAATCTCTCTCCCCTTCAGGCAACAGTTGGGTGTTCAGTTTCTACCCTGTGCCTCTGTCTCTATAAAAAATAAATTGAAGAATCTTGCAATGCTAATAGGGATTAATTAGACATTTTTCTCCTTTTCAAAGGTACCTGGGTACCTGCTCACCATGATGAGCCATTTTATTCACATGAGGTAAAGGAGAACAATGTAAGTGGATCCATGCAGGTGCAGAAATGCTGTGCAGTGCCAGTGGGAGAGGGAGTCTCCCAATATACTGGGGAGAAGGGGACCGAGATGTGACCCCAGGCTATGTTTTCTTGGATGTTCCAGTGATAAAATTGTTAATTGGAAAAGCCTGACATGTTTTTTCAGTGCCTGGTTAAGGGGGTAAATATTCTACACAGCACAAATAAGGATATACACTACATTCACACCAACATAATTATGCTTTTTTTAAAAAACCCCCACAAATAAAAAAATTTGCTTGGCTAGTGGTTCACAGTAAGATAGCTCTTTAAATACATTTTACAGGTTACTTTTATAGCACAACTCTAACAGCTGCAAGTCCATGTAAAAGGTTATGTAAAAATTTGATTTACCATTTTATTTTTTCATGAAGTGTGTACCTTTTTTATTCATACTCTCTCTAGCCATCATAGCTGTTGATTGCAAAGTGGAAAATACTCTTTTAGTGTAAAGAGAAAGGGAAAAATGAGGAATGTGTTGCTTCACTCAGAAAAGTAAGATGTTTATATTTTTTAGCCTTCTGTTTTCTCTAAGAACCCTTTATTAAATATTTTTAAAGAATATTTTAAGGATCACTTGTCAATTTGAAAAAAGGATTTAAAACCCCAAACATTCATTACTAAATTATCTTTGATGAGAACAGAAGGATCCCTGGATAATAGGCATTTGTTCAAAAACAAAACAGTTATTTGTTCAGGGTATGGAAGTTATTAATTATTTACACCTATTCCTACCTCAGTTCTACCTCTAGTTAAAATTCATGGCCTAGGCACTCATCAAATATTGATTTTTACCAAAGTTGATGCTTTCCCTTTAACATTATTATAATGAGGGATAAAAATCAAATTGGCTTCACTGAAACTCAATCATTCTCACAAGCCATCTGCATTGATCTTTTTTCTAGGTTTTACCATAAATTATTCTATTCAATTAAGTAAACCCCACACATAATGACATTTTGTGAACTAAATAATTTATTGACTATTTTCAGCTAAACTTACCAGGCTCTGATGCACAGTTATTTTCATAACATTAATAGTAATATATATAACCCCCTTTCTTTGTTTGGAAAGACAAATCACCTGGGAGGTAGAAATCTTCTCGTTTAGAAAAGAAACAAATTCTGCCGTCATCAAATCGAGAGTGACTCAATCCCTTCCATTTAGCAAAACAAGGGGAGCTGCATGCAGCGCTTTCTGGTGACAAAATAATTGCAAAATGATTTTCACCTAAAAGCGGATCAATTAGCAACAAGGATTGTAAGCAAATTGATAACAATTGGTCTGTTTTACAGTTCACTGGTAAGATCTGATGAATACAGTATTTCCTTGGAGGGGTTCAGAGTTTTCCTCCTCTGCCGTGTGATGGCCGTGCTTCTGTGTCACACACATTCTTGTCACCTCCTGACAGCCCATCTGGAAATCTGCCCATTTTCTAAATGAGTTTTGTTTCACATTTGAAAAGTCATTCAGCTCCTGTAGGCTGAGATTTTCAAGTGGAAAGAAAGGTTTGTAACTCTGAACTCCTGCAAGCAAGGAGAAGGTTTGCTCCCCCACACGACGAGGTTGCGTTTTGTGGGTAGTTGATTTGGGTAGCAACCGGATCACAAATTTTATATGCTGATCATAAGGTTTTTTGAAAATGCATAGATTTTAGGAGAACCTTGTCATAGCTGTGAAGGTGTAGTTGGACTTTAATCATATAAGGAAACCTTCTGTTGGGTGTATCTAGGGAATGCCTGCTGTGAGGTGTGCTTAGCAAACAGACTGGATGCAACAAAATTGTCTTTTGGAAATAGAAGAACAAAATACTTTTAGGCACTGTGGATAGTGTATATAGGTCCATATCATTGTTGAAGATGTGCTTGTAAATGAGAAGTGGCAACACTGTTGCATAGAGTTTGGAATACGTGTTCTCACTTTAATTTTAGTGTGAATGGTGCACTGTGAGCCCTTGTTTCCTTTGCAAATGGTGGTGGTCATTTTTAAGAAGCATGATTCTGCTAAATAGAGAGAAAATCAATATATGGTAATAGCATTTCTGAAAAGCTAGAAAAGCCCTAAAAATAAAAAAGAGCTGTGTCAAATATCATGGAATGATTTACTCACCTTAAAGAGCTTAGTCGTTTTATTTTAATTTGTTTTGGTTTGTTTTATTTATGGAAGAGCAGTGGTTCCGTAACACAAATCAGAGTGTGGAGCGGGAGTAAGCACCCGTAAAATAGTGTACTATTTATGAATTCTGGTGCCAGCATAGGAAAGGGTAATTGTTCTTCATTCCTTCTTTTTAGCACAATCCATTTTATATGCTGGAACAAGGAGTCAAACATTTTAGTCCATCTAAGATGGGAGCTTCTGTTTATTTCTTTCACTGCTTTTCAGCTTTTTAATTCTTTGGTGCCATCATTTTGAAGGGTTGCTGGTGCTGCTCACACTGTGTCTTGCAAAGTCTGAGCAAATAATGGATTTGCAGGTAAATAGTAAACTTATAAGTTTAAATGCAAAAGCTTGTATTGATTTAATTCCCCATTCAATCAGGTAATTTTGTGGTTCAGTACCCATGCATTAAAACATGTAGCCCAAAAAAAAATATCACTTTGCCTTGCTCTGTGCTTGGAGTTACTCTTGGAAGAAAATAAAGCTCACTGTTGCTCTGTCCATGTGTGCTTATCTGTGCTACACTCTCTATGTTTGGATACTGTTTAGGAATATAAAGCATCCCAATCTGCTGCCCTGACTACTTGTAAATTCAGGCTTTTCTTGCTGCCTTTTGCTGGTGGGATGATGTTCATGAAATCGGACCCTGATTGTGCTACTGTTGTGAATGAGAATTCTGCTTTTAGTCTCCTGTGTTATCCTGTATTGTGCTTGTTGAGCAATGGTGTCACACCTTTCACAGTGAAAAAGACAAATACGGTGCAGGAGAGGCTCTCTCCCATGTCCCACCCACTGCTTTCATTCGTTAGAAGTAAGAGTCAAAGGCTTTGCTGGAATCCTCCTGTCTTTTGTATGTCCTTTGTTTTAAGCTAAGGGGAATTAACCTGAGCATGAGTTGGTTTGTGAAATGAGCCTCTGAGATTCTGTTGAAGTCCAGTCCTTATTTAGCTGTGAAGTTAAGCAAACATCCATTTGGATGGTTGTGAACAGGAACCTATAGCATTTGGATTAAGCTCTTGTTCCTTAACTTTCTCTCCACGAAGGTGGGTTGCCATACAGGCAGTGCAAGGTTTGCTTCCTCGTGCTTTGGCTTTATCAGCACCAGTGGGACTTAAGGCTTTTTAGTTTTCATTCCACTTGAGATGCTTTTCTCTGAATTAATGGATATTTTGAATAAATCATTTTGAGGCAGGGCAATGCATGTAGGGAAAAAAATCTTTGAGCCAGCATATCTGAGCAGGTTTCATGTCTAATACTCACATACTTTGTGAGGCCATTACATGTGTAAATTAATGAGGATTTTTCTACTTTGAACCACAGAAGGCATGTGCCTGACTCACATGCCTGAGTGCTAGGCAAAGAGAAAGCAACCCAAGCACATTAAGCTTTTCTTTATGGATATGTTATCCATAAAGCATATAATATTAATGCTGCCAGCATTGCATTGGAATGCTCTGAATGGGCCAATGCATTCTTGTATCTGGAAAAATGATCAGCAAAGAAACAGGAATCACTGCTGCCTGTATTCCAGCTAATATGAAGTGTGTTATAGTTAACACTGAACAAGAAGAATTCGTGCTGGGACATATAGTGAAATGTTAATTATAAGAGAAAACATCATTGGATTGGCTGCCACTGCTTCTGATTCATGATAAGGAAATTCCTAGAGGGAAAAGTACAAAAATGCCAACTGTGCTTTCCCTGTGTGATTTTTCTGGGGAATCACTGCAAAGGTAATATAATGTGGGATTTTCCTGTGTACTGATACACACTTACTCATCTAATCTACCTGCCAAGATGAAGGCATCGCTAGAGGATGTCTTATTCCTTCTCTTTTGGGATTTGCTTATTGTGATTCATGCAGAAGCATTTCCCAATTCCCCAGGCACATCAGCCACATCTTGACCCACACTGGGGTAGGATCTGAGCAAGCACCAGCCCTTTCCTGGTTCTACCTGAGAGACCACAAACACCTGTGACTAGTAGGAGCTTTTGTCTGCTCTGAGCAGACACAGATCTGAGTGGAGAGACAGGTGAAGAATAAATGTGCAAGAAGTCAAAGCCCTGGACTTATTTCAGGATGAGATGAATCACTACAGGAATAGGCTCTCACCTCTTACAGAATCAATTGCCTTTCAGGTGTCTAAATTGGAGCAGATGAGCTCCTCCCTTCCAGGTGAATCTTATTTTGTAGAGAGTGGTGACTGAAGAGAAGACATGAAAAGGATTGCAATGTGCCAGGTGATCAGGATAAGTTTACATGCCTCTTCTTACATCAAGGCATGGGAACTTGCTGGAGGTTATCTTCCTTTTCACCTAATTGGGGTACAGTGTTGTGCCCACAGCCAGACAATTCAAATGCCTCTGGCACTATGCACTTTCCACAGTACTTTGGGGATATTGTAGAATCACAGAGTTGTTTGGGTCGGAAGAGACCTTAAAGATCATCTCGTTTCAACTCCCCTGTCATAGGCAGGGATGCCACCCACTAGACCAGGTTGCTCAGGGCCCCAGCCAACCTGGCCTTGAACTCCTACTTGAAACCAGACTGGGGAGGCACTGCCCAGGTGTGAGCAGCCGTGATGTGGAAAGGCTTCAGCCATGCTGATTGCGCAGGTGCTGACACACCAAAACCTGTGTGGCTGGGTCCATTTTATCTCCCCACAGATCAGAATGGATAGGAGCAATATCCTCCAAGCCACATGCCTTGATTTCACCAACTAATGTTTAGACTCAGCTGACTCTGCTGTTACTGTAAAACTGGAATTGAGTGGGAAACAAAAAGCAGTGCCTGTGAACTTGCAGCTACTGGAAAGACATTTGAATATTACAGGAGAACAGCACCTAATTCTGCAAATAACACGGTGCAACAAGTTTTGATTGGTTCCATCTTTAGTCACTCATTTTATTTTGAAGAAGTAGGGATAAAGGCTAAATTCATAGGCTCATTGGCACTAACCCTAGTAAGTTCTGGTGCACATTTCCTGGAGAGTATGAACTCTTATAAAATTCATTGTCTTGATTTTCAAGTGGGAAGAGTCTGGTGAAAATCTAGTAATCAACTGAGAAGCCCAGCCTATGAATTGTGTGTTGGGCTTTAGTAGCCAAAGAAGTGGCTTGTTTGTTAGGTTTTGATTTTAGAAGTGATATCCATCTTCTGCTTGGATTTGATTTTAATTTTACTGCATACATTAGGTTTGACAGCTTCCCTTTCAAATGGCTCTCTATTTAAAACAGAAAAAATCTGCTCCATTCTTTAACTGTCCTCAAGCAGACATCTGAGCTAAAAGTAAAACTATTTAACTGGAAGACAGATGTCAGGGAGTTAGTGAGAACGGTCTGGAGAGAGGTTAGGCTCACGGCTTTCTGACGTTCATAGCAATTCTATGAGCAGTAAACTTTCATCCTCAGCAAATTTCCAGATGTAACAAGACTTGTTCAGAAAGAGTTTGACTTATGTGCTCTATTCCTCTCTTCTTAATTTCTAGAAAAGTCTTCTGATCTTTTATGAGTGGGAATGAATGTGTAAGGGTTCAAATGCTGAGATTTCCTCTGTCTTCTGGGGAGAAGGAAGGGGAACAACCTGCAGCTCCAAACACAAAATTGAAACACTTACACATGTGTGTGGAGGGGACAGTTTTTGTTAAAAAGATACTTACTTTTTTATTACATTGATGCCCATTAAATTCTTAGCAGAAAAGAAAAGGAAAAAGCTTGGTGTATATATAACTCTTATTTCACACATATTTTTTGACTCAGCAATGTCTTGCTTTAACCAAATACTAGTAATAAAAGTGAGAGTTCAGACTGATAAGAAGAGAACCTGCTTGCTGCTAGTAACTAAAGATTTAGTACTTGAGTTACTCCATGTACTTCAAAGCAGCCGTTTTCCATTTACAGCCCTGAGATCTCAAAAAAGTTGTGTTTCTGGGCACCTACTTTCATAGAGAGATAACAGTATTACACATGCTCCTGTACATTGTATCAAGATAAGTTACATGGCATGACATACTATTCCAGAGCTGTCAAAAAGTTGGATTCTACTGTCCTTTATGATTTTGTTTACATCTGAGTGTCTGCAGGTGACTGGAGGTGTCATTCCACTGAAAATCAGACGGCTGGGCCAGGAGTGAAATGTTACACCTAGAGAATAAGATTACCGTAACCTTCTAGACAGGGGCAGACAATTGTCTTTTTGAAAGCCACCATGGTGCAGGTTAACCTGTTGATTACTTTGCTTTGGGTCTGAATGTGGCAGGAGCAAAAGAAAAAGTTCTGTCAAACCATTGGTGGCAGGGAAAACTATGAGTGAGTGATTCTGTATTGTTACTGACAGCATCCTTTAATTTTTCCTGCCATGTTGTAACATTATGTACTGTCACAGGAAATGCTAAAAATCACATCGTTTCATCTGGGCCTTTTTTCAGTCCCTTCTATATGAAAAGCCAAGTCTCTGTCCATTTAAGTGTCACATTTCACTCTGCTGGTCCAGTTTATTCAGTCTGAACATTTGTCCTAATGCTTTTATTCAAATGCATTTTCTCTGCCCAGACTCTTGTTTGTGTCATGGTCTGCTCCTGTTATAGATGAATGAAGATTTGTCAATAAATAATCCACCCCAAAAATTAGAATCTAATCCAAAACCTCATTGACGTCAACAGAAATACTCTTACTGACTTCAGTGGTTCTACAATGTGCTTTTCATGCTTCCTTAATTTCTGTAAATATATCTGGTTTAGAGTGCAAATAATTTTTCCCCACAGTATTTTTTTTATTTTAAGTAGGGAAATATTGAGCAAACAAAATTAGAATTGTGCCATTTAGACGTAATTTGGCAGACGGGATGCTCGCTCTGAAAGGCAACTGTTGCTGTGGATACCTGTGGGTTTAACTTCAAATGTCCTGAAACCAGACAAGTTGCACGCTGAAGAGCCCCTTGCCCTTCCTGCGTGGCTGTGCGCTTTGCACGGCGTGCCTGGGGCCTCGCGTGGCAGAGCCGGGCCCCTCTCCCACGGGATCCTGGTCCGCCCGGGATCCCAGCTGGGAACTGCGGAGCTGGAAAGCTGGAGGAGGCTGGATGTGGGGGCGAGTGTTTAAAAACAGATGAGCCCGTTTTTTCTTTCCCAGAATGTAGCTGTCTCTGGTGTCTTCATAGATCTGTGTCAGCAAAGTGATGTTTACTGTGCTTCCTCAAGAGAAAGTTTATCTTTCAGAATATTAAACTATAAAGACGGTGAAAAAAAGGTTGTAAGTGGCATGGTTCTGCAGAATAAGCAAGCAAGAAAATTCTGGCACGTAATTTCAGGACTTAATCTCATCATTTCTAAACAAATTAAAAATAAGTGGTCTGCCTTGAAATGGAGAGAAAATCTTGGGCAATGGGTTCTCAGCTGATTTTTAATAGGGAAAACATTTGACTTGGAGCAGAATCTACATGAACCGAGAGACTGAACAGTGGGAGAAGCACCCTCGGTGCAAGTGTAAAATTAATGCTTCGGGAGGGAATAGCTGCCACAGAAAGGGCTAAGGAAGTCTTGCTGTCACAACCAGGCAGATGGTGAAGGGAAAAGGAATCTTTTTGTGGAAGGCAGAGAGAGGGAGAATTTTAAAAATCCACACAATCCTGGTGAGCCTGGAGCTAATTGGGTTGCTGCTCCCTCTCTTGTATCTTCACAAGGTGAAAGAGCTAATGAAAGTCCTCCTCTCCTCAGATGTATTACTCTTGAAGTAATTTGCTTTTTAGAACGATTCAAGCAGCATGGGGAAATCTTATGTCGTGAAAGCCTGATATTATTTTAAAAAGGTTGGAAGGAAGTTAGCATAACAGTTTGAGCCTGTAGGATTTTAGAACCCAGTAAAAAGCACGACATTCACTGCTCCAAAATCCCTTACACATTTTTGTCGGCCTTCGTTCTGAATGGTCCTTGCACATTATTGTCTCAAAAGATGAGATTCAATGTAAATATCATATTTAGGACAGATTTTGCTGAAGAGAACACACGGTTCCTTGGATCTGTATGGAGTTAAAGTCAGTTATAGTATGTAGGAACGAGGCCATGCACTTATTTTTCTGTACATACATATGTTAGAAGCAATTAATACAAATTAGAGCTTTGTTTTGCTAAGCTTTAAGGTTCTTTGTTTGTTTTTGTTTATTTTTTAGTCCATGACTGCTGCCTCACCCTGAAATGCTGAAACATTTTCTCTCTCACTGCCCATTGTATGTGTAGAGGAGGACTGTTTTTATTAATAAGTAAATGGACAGCCTGCTGAGACAATGATTTTAAATTAGGAACATTAAGAAATGAATGTGAGGAAAAGTTCAATTAAGATTTAAAATTAAAAAGAAGAAAGAAGAAATTATCAAATTACACTTTCTCTGGTAGGGAAAGCAATAGATCCATCCCATCAAGCAAATAACAGTTAAGCTAGTGATGAGACTGATATTTGCTTTTCCTGCCACTATTTTAAATGTCACTGTTCTTTTTTTTTCTTTTCTCTCGTATTAACCCAGAAATGCTGATGCATCAGCGTGCCTCATTATGATGGAAAGATATTTCTCTTTGCTGAAGTGAATTCAGAAGAAAACAAATCCTGAGGGCAGTGCACATCCTCTGTAGAGAAAAGCATGGGCTGAGGTGGCTGTCGGAGGCTGCCTGTGGCAATTTATGGGTTTCTGGGCAGAGAGGCAGAGATGATGAGAGCACCTGAGTTGCTGGTGGGAACTGGCAGTGACAGCTAAATCTGGTTATTCTCAGGGAAGAAATGAAAAAAAATTAAGGAATTGAAAATACAAGGAAGCACACTATTGCTATTTGAAACAAATACCCTGCAGCCACAGCATGAGGTCTGCCACGCTGACTGGTATATTAATGCAAAATTATGATGACTGAGAATCAAGGCAGAGGTAACCCAGACAAGGTGCAACAGTAAATACAAGCTTGAGAAAACTCAGATTTCATCATTTAGCAATGGCAGCTTTCCTGCCTTCCCTGCTTGGAAGAGGAGAATTGATCAATGCCTTTAATTCAGGAGAAACTGTATTTCCCTGACACCCTAGAATTCAAGTCTCATTGGCCTCAACTGATAACCCAGTCTTCATTGGAGGTTAAAATGTACATTGCATGTCTGCTATATAACACCATTCACGCAGGTGAGTTCATACCCTGGCTCATTAATATCCAGTGAAAACACTGGGAGGGGAGGGACAAATACTGGTAAAAAGGTCTGCAAATACTGTCACATTTCTGACACTCTTCTCAGGTATGCTCTTTCTGTAATGGAAGGCAAAATGAACTGGCTAGAAATATGTCCCTAAAACAACATAAAAATCACCCCTGGAAAATGTCTGAACTAATTAAAAGGTGGGAATGAAATGAGCTGGAGACCCCAGAGATTCTTCTGTTACAGAAGAGAAGCAGAGGTGGCTGTAGGAGTAGCAGCAATGGTATTACCACACACTGGTTGGTGAGGAATTTAATGTGTCCCACACAGCCCCCGTAATTGCCCTGGCGTCACAAAGACAGGGGCCAAGATGAGCAGGAACGGAGCCTGAAATCTCACAGTGCGAGGGGATTTTATTGGCACTGCCAAAACTGAAAACTCAAAGCGAGCTCCTGTCAGGTTGATTGAGGAGTTGAAAGAAAAACAAGTCACAGCCTCCCAAGGTGTCAGGCACTTTGCAAACCTCCACTGCACAGGTGTCAGCTCTGGGGTGGCGTTTGCCCGTCACCCGCCCGTGATTTTGCAAAGCCACTGAGGGGTCTGCAGTGGTCAGAGGGTCGCTCAAGCATACCAAGGGCTGCAAATCCAGCTGCACAGAGCTGGTGCCTCTTGCTGGAGCTGGCATGACGGGGGGCGGGCAGCTTGGAAAAGAGGCAGCTCATAGAGACGAGCACAGGGGTGATCACCCCACTGCTCGGTGTAGCTGCTTTTGTTATCCCTGGGATGTGCTTTGTTACTATAATTTATAATGGTGCAGCACATAGCTTCACACCTCAGAATGAAGCTGGGTTTTGCTGTATGTATAAATGCAAGGCAAAGGAGAGGTTAGCATCCAGAGATGGTCTGAATGCTGAAAAATTTGTAATTCCAACAGTATCTATAGGATACTGAGGATTTGGGGATTATAAGAATGCAAAGGGCTGGGTTGATTGTGCATTTTAGACAACAGGCTTTGGTGAAAAGTATCAAAGATAGATATGGAAAATCTTAGTAGTAGACATTTTTTGATATGCACAGAAAGAGTTCTATCTGGTTCCAAATGCACAACCTTATTCAGGTCAGGGATGCCTAGTTGGTATCCCACGGGCTGGATGCAGCTGGAGAACATTTGTATGTAGTCCCAAAGTACTGTAATTGTTGTTTACAGTCTTTATGCACCTGGAATTGTCTGGCTTCAAGTATGGCTTTCAAGTCATCACCACACCCAAACGGCTCTGGTGGGTACCCAGCAAGTCCATGTGTGTGTCCTGCTTGACTGAGAGGGAGTTATGTGTGCACAGTGGCCATGACACGGGGGATTGTCCCTCACTTGGTGTTCCAGGTCACACTGAAATACAGCAAAAACTGTGAGTTCATGTACAGGTGCTAGTAATGCAGAACACTTTTGTTGCTTGTGCTTGAAATGTAAAGGCACGTGGTTGGTTTTAAAGCAGTGATATTCTCCTCAAGAGAAAATTGGTTTCCAGTAGAGACTTTGATTTTATTTATGATTAATTTCTATAGTTTAGAAACTGGACTTTTAAATATAAGCCTTGAAAGTTTTCCATGTGATTGTCATTTGGTCATTGCCTACATGTAGAAAACTGTTTTCCTCACTCAGAAGATGGGATTTGGGGCAGGGAGAAAAATTTGTCTGTGTACTGGATTTGCATTATAAAATGAAGCCAATAGAGTTCCTAGTTTGAGCATAGGTAGCAGCTTGTCTGCCCTTCTACAGAGGTAAATAACAGGTGAACAAAGAAGGAATCCTAACTCTAAAACAGAATTAGACAGCTCGTATTAGAGGCAGTCAATAGACCTTAGCATTTGAATGCCTGTAGTTCACCTCAGGAGGTATAAATTAAGCAGCTTTCTTTGGTGTGAAGTAGCAGCCTACAAAAAGCCTTAAGGATAAGTTCATTTTCTTCACCATGAGCCATAAAAAAAGAGTTGTAAGCACAAGAGCTGGGACAGTCTGCCTCCAGTGAGCTTTCTGCTGCTTGAGATTGCAGAATCTGCAGTTGATAGAGGGAAGTGGCTGGGAGTTTCATAAATAATAGATTGCTGTTATCCCATGAGGTCATTATAAAAATATGCACAAGAATCATAGAAAGAATATAACGGGTCACAACCTCGATGGATTTTAGAGCTGATAAAAAACAGTGGGCTTGATAAAAATGTATTACAGACAGAAACCTCTGTCAGA
The DNA here is from genome assembly GCA_013400975.1 of Atrichornis clamosus. Classification (NCBI taxonomy): domain Eukaryota; kingdom Metazoa; phylum Chordata; class Aves; order Passeriformes; family Menuridae; genus Atrichornis; species Atrichornis clamosus. The sequence goes on from WBMZ01005812.1 coordinate 110,036, forward strand.
GATACTTCAAAATGATATACAAGATTATTACTTTGGTAAAGAGATAAATGTTTTTAACAAAAAGCATGAAATTAGTACATGTGGAAAACATTAATTCATGCAGAAATGGACTACATCAACACCATTTAGCCTTTTCAATTTAGAAAGAGCAAGGGCCTCCAAAATCTGTCTCACATGGGAACATTCCTGTAGAATAAACATGGTTATTGATGTTCTTCAGACAACAGCTACTAGATTTAGTTATTACATTTCCCCTTAAAAAACCCGCCTAGATTTGAGTTATAAAAAAAATCTGATAGATGCAACACCTGGAGGCAAACACTAAAAGTATGAAGATCTGGAATAACACCTGGCTTGCCAGAAAAATAAGAAGATGGATTATTTTGAGTACTCCATTGATTTAAAGAAGCATCATCAATAATAAAAAGATCATTTGAAAATACGGTACAGACTAAAGGCAAATGGATTGACATACACCTGCAGGGATACATATGGCACCTGAAAGTCAAAACCTAAAATGAAGCTTGATTGAAATGTACCACATAATCTGTAAACTGGAAATTTCATATAGAGTGTGACAATTTCATTCCAATTACTTTTGGTAAAAGTGGAAATTGAGGTCTTTACCAGAACAGAAGTATCTCCGCTGTCAGAAAGTTGCTTTGAGAAAGAGAGAAGTTAATGATGCTGTTGATAGCTTGAAGTAGCACACGTTAAGCAGTTTCACAGACTCAGGAAAGTGCCTCTTTCATTTAAGGCTTGTAGATATTCCCACTGAAAGTAATGGGGCTGTTCATGCTGGATTAGGGACCTAGTGAACAACATGTTTGAAGCAAAGGGAAATCTGAGAGGCTCTCTGACAGTCCAATGCATGATGTATGGTGGTCAAAACAGCATCTTGCAGTAAAAATACGAATCCCCAATGCAGAAGGAATGGTACAAATGTGTTTCTATCATTACATTAGGGTGCAAAAGCTTGGTTTGGAGAAGGACCCTGTAGTGCTAGGATTGATATAAGTAAAAATGGCTAATTTCTGTTTCTACATCAGATGAGCTTTAGAGAAGCTACCTGGGATCCCCAGAGAAGTCCAGCTGCCATGGTCTGGAGTTCCCAACAGGTAAATGGAGCTGAAACTGAGAAACATCTCCAAGCTCTGGCTAGAAGGCTGCTTGCCTTGGGTTCAGGTGTATCTGCTTTGTCCTGGAGCTTGGTGTGTAAATCTCCTGCCTGGACCACAGGTGAGCTCCTGGTCTTCCTGTCAGATAAATGCAAAAAACAGCAAGAAAATAACATTGCAGAGAGCTTAATTCCATTCAGTTTTGCCCCTGGGAGGTTTTTGGTTGAATCACTGAGCCTTTGGGAGCCCTGCTGAAATCCAGGTGGTTTTGCTGCTTCCTGGTTGTTTTTCCTGTGGGGGATCGAAGGCAAGATGAAACTGTGGTGGTAGGAGGGAGGTCTAACAAACACATAACTGTGTAGGGTGCTTAGATAGTTTTAAGTTTATGTATTTGATCTTTCAAAACAAATTACAGAGCATAAACAAGCAACAAAATAGACTTGGTTAACTGCAGTTTCCACCACTGTGCTATCTAGCTGTTTTCAGCAACCACCCCCAGGCAACATGGTAGAAATGGGTCCGTGTACACATATTTTCTCTCCTCTATTAGCATTGCAGCAAATTCTGTGCTTCATCTGCCCATCATTTCAAGAGGTACTTTCCTGGCTGCTCCAGCGTTTCTGCTCTGCCTCCGGTACCTTGGGATCTATTGTTCAGCAAAGATGGCTTGAGATGAATGGAGACTATCACTGGAGAAAACAAAACTGCTGTGGCTGCAGGGGGGAAAAGAGGATGTCAGGTGGGAAACAAGCATTGTGGGTGGGGAGGAGAGACAGAAGAAAAGGGGGGTGATTCTGCTTGTATTGGCATGTGGCAGGCAGCTTGCATGCTTGTGTGATATTAACTTCCTTCTTGTTGCAGTATGGAAGCCTCTGGCATCCTGACCCTCACAAGTGCAAACAGATGCCCCCAGGCAGGCCAAGCCCACTGCTGCTCCCTACAGCATCAGCATCTTTTACACACCGAGTTCTTTATCACAAATGGCTTTTTTATCATTTATGTATTTCACTTATCTTAAACGCTCTTTCTCCCACTTCAACTCAGTCTCAGAGGAACAGAGCAAATGGATTTAATGCACTTACCAGTTGAGTTAAGTGCTATAGATAACCACCTAAAGGCCAAGTTTTGCAGAGTTTGTTTACAGCTTTGCAGTGGTTGGAATGATATACCAAAATCCTGTGCATCCAGCAGCTGCCTTGGAAATGAATGGTAGCTGTTCAGGTGCTCCTGACTTTTGGAAAGCAAAGCATTTATTCGAGTAGTCACATATGGATTTAGGAAGTGTAACTGTTGGCTCCAGTTTCTGAAATGGTTGGCCCAAATTCCCCAAACCAATACAAGTGTGACAGTGTACAGCCACACTAACAGTGTTGAGGAAAAATAGTCAATTATAGCATCAGTAGTGGAAAGGGAGTTTATAAGCCCTAAGCTATTTAGAAGCCTTAGTCAAAAATGAAACTGGATTTTTGGTGCCTTAATCAAATACGAAACTTGTAAATATCAGGCTTTTTTGAAAATGTTATATAGTAGTCTCTATGTTAGGTAAAAGTCTTACCAATTTTCCACCACTATATGTCAAGAAGAATATTAAAATACTTGTCCAGCTCCACCAACAAATAGTTTTTTAACCTTGAGATGTATTGGACTGATGGCTACCAGCTCTGACTTGGAAAACAGGAGTCAGATCACAGAGAATGTCTTTTGGCAATTGGTGGAGTCACCAGAAATTGTTGTTTGAGAAAATCCCAAAGCATGGTTAAATTTGGCTCAGTTTCACAAACACTTTTAGCTGTTAGAAAAGATCCTTGTTATTCTAGAAAAAGACTGTTTTGGTTTGTTTTTTTCTTCCAAGAACCATAAATAAACAAAATACAGAATCCTCTCTGTTTTACCATCTTTTTAAAAGAAACAGGAAGACAGTAGCGAGTAGTGAGGAACTGAGTCACCTTATGAGGTCTCTTGAGGACTGAGACTACATTTCTTTGAGTTCCAGGAATGATCTTTGGAACCTGCAGTGGTCTGAAAATGAGACATTCCTCTTTCCAGGTATTTGAAGGGAAAAGAGCAGGCATTGACTGAAGGGGAAATGGGAGAGGTGGTAACCCTGTTGAGCAGTCCAGTGATACACCCTTTCCTCACAGTTCCTTCCTACTTGGGTGAGATAAGTAACCTTGGAAGTTAGTGACTAAGGCCAACAAAGTAGGGTGGTGTCTTTATCTAAGAGAGGTGGGTGTCCCCACCTTGAGATTAATTAATGTTTAATCTGTTTGGAACATTTGTATATTTTGTCACGGCATGTTCCAAAGCATATTTGTGGACTTCTTGGGGCTTAGAAACAAAGTCATTTCCATAGTCAGTCTGCTGGCAGCGTGTGGTCAGCCTTCTTGCTTGGAGAGGAGAAGACAGAAGGTCACTTGTGACATTCCTGTGGTCTTTTTCTAGTGAGCAGAGAACAGGAGATACTTTTCTAGAGTGTCTTCCTAAGCAGTAACATGCAGCTTTTAAGTCCTGGTTTTCTATGTGATAAATTAACTTTTCTGTTTTGACAGTAGCGGTGTCATTGGCATAGACTTTGAGCACAATTATGGTGTTTGGTTCCTACTGTTAAATACATGCAAAGATCATTATCCTTGCTGTTGGTGATCTTGTGGTGTTTCAGGTTCGCTTTTACTTTGGTGATTGTTCATGAGGAGATATGGGATATTCCTGCCTGAATGTGCATCTTTATGCTTCAAAAGCTCAAAGTGTCCTTTTCCTCCCATAATCTATAACTATGCATTATTTACACTGCATAGTTGATGTAGTCAATAAATTTGTCATTTATTCTCTCTACAAGGAAGATGACCTAGTGAATATTCCAAACATCTCCATGTAGTGCTATATTTTGCTATGCTGCCTTTTGTTGAGAAATACTTTTAAGAAAACATTTTTTTCCAACTGGATTTGACCAGTGTTTAAATTTCTTCCAAAGAAGGTTTGGTATTTTCCTGTATGTGGGTTACTGTAGCACAAGCTTGAACTTTCTTTCTCTGGGCACTTTTCACAAGACTTGGGAATAGTCCACAGGCTAATTCCCAAAGGCCCAAGAAGGAAAGGCTGAAAATCAATATATTAACAGTATCTCATTTTGCTTAAAGCACAATGTGGGTACAGGGAGAAGGGGCTGGTCATTAATATACATTAATATCCAAGAAAACTAGTATTTTATAGTTTCTGTACACTGGAAAACACTTAATTCAGCTAGCATCGCCTTGCAATTAGAATGAATAAAATAGAGGGATCACTTAGGAATAAGAAAACCAGGTTTTAGTCAAGGTTAATGAGTGTATTTATATATGGAGCTGAAAGGATTTTTACTCTTTTATTAAACAGCTTTGAAAAATTAACATTTAACTTGTTGCACGCTGCAAGCGGGTAACATTAATAGTGATCGAAAATAGCAGATTTTTAATCTATCATTAGCATTTTTTAGTAGAAGAGAATTTTGTGCTAGATATAAGTAATTTTCCTGAAAACTTACTGTCAGCCCTGATAAACAGCGATACTCACTGAAATGTTGTTTTATTATACATGCTATTAACTTTTAGAGGAGTCATTAAGAACATTCTCATTAATACAGCTTGCCCTGCTCTTGCTCCAAGAAAACTGCTCTTAGAGCTGACTGGAAATCAGGAAAAGTGGGTCTCTTATGTTGTAAGAATATTCACAAAAAACGTTTTTCTCTTTTGGCCTAGGTTTAGAAAATCCCCTAAGGACACTAAACAAATCTATGAGCAATCAGCCGTCCATCAGTGGTAAAAGTGGCAGGGTGAGTAATAAAAGGTCAGTTCTCCATCATCTGCCAGATCTTTGCAAGACCAGATTTATTCAGTCACTGTGATTATGGTGTGATTGCACATGCCATGAAATCCCACTTAGGACTGCGAAATTTCATGAGAACTAAGCCAGTCTGGGTCTGGCCTCCGCTTGTTGTGGAATGGCTGTTGTGAAATCCCCTCTCCCGAGCCTGCACTTCAAGGGTAACGCGGCCGACGGTTAATGTCGCATACCTCCATCAGCAGCTGGACTGAAAGAATTTTAATAACTCCCTGGATCTAAATGATCATTCCTTCCACATTCTTTGTGGCTTCATAGTGTTTATGATAATTCTAGCTCGGGATCCAATCCATACAGTTTATCCAGCTGTGCCTTTGATGTCTGTACTGTGGTCTCAAGGGAGGGAAGTCGTGAACGAGCAGTTAGTGAGCGGCACCCAAGGGGTTATGACATCTTTAGCATAAACTCATCAGCATAAGGTTTTTCCTCTGAAATGGATTAAGCAATTTATTTAGCTATAAAACCCAGAAAACTAGTTAAGTGAATTTTACTGGGAAATCAATAAAGTAATAATTGTGTGGTAATATAACTGGGACTGAGGTAACCAGCTTTGGTCTTCTTTTCTTTGTTAATCCTTTCCCTCTGTCCTCTTTATTCTTGTATTTTTTGAATAGCCACAAGTTATTCTGGTGAGGGAACTGAAAAAGCATATTGAGAAATCTTTGAGCATATTAACTTTTGTACTGTGAAGTCTTTCTTTCTTGCCTTTGCAATAGATATAAAAAAGAACCCATCCAGAATTCATTAACTAAAATATTACCTCAAACCCATATTTTTGGATGCTGTTAAATTTTCCCCATTTATATTTCATGGAATGGCTTCCTAATCCTATCTGAGACATGCCTGTAAGCTAAAGATAAATATGTAAAACTTACCTTTGAATTGAATAGTGTCTAACTATTGCTGCTTTAAAAAATAATAGCAAGCCCCTTGACATTATCTTCAGCAGAGCTTCAGAATTTGCATGTAGGCTGCAACTATTACAGTTACACAGCAAGTTTTTCCTTGTGATAATTAGAAACAAATTAATTTAAAAGAAGCTTCATTTGTTAGGCTGTTATAAATATTAAGAGATGACAAATTGCTAGAACAAAACAGACCTTCATACACCAGTTATTTCATACTTGTATTTTAGAGTAGATTAGTTAGATATATCAGTGTGCACATTTAAAGGCTTAAATGGTTTTCAAAGGGGTTTTTTTCTCTGAAAAATGATGGGGAAAAACCCCCCAACCTCATCAGTTATGTGCTGTGTGTTATTTCTCACAGAAGAGTCTCCTTGAAAACCAGATCATATTATACATATTATCAGTGTATTTGCATTTAGGAATTTCATTTATGTGTGTGAACAGAACATACAAAACTGAATTCCAGGGAAATTTAAAGGGTAGGACTGAAGGCCTTTTAAAGATAATTTCCTTTCTTTTTCTGCAGCCTTAAATGTCTCCAGGAATCAAGTCTGTAGTCAGCAGGAATGAGACTGAAATCATATGTGGAATAATAAAAATGACCTCAGCATCAGCAACATGAAGTGAGTCCGTGCCCTTTGTTAACAGTAAACTAGATGGCAATGTGCAGGAGGAACAAGATTGTGACAAACATGAATACTGGGCTAGGATTTCCGAGTGGATTTGCTTCTTTTGAATGTGATCTGTGCTTCACACCAAGGTAGTTTTGGGCCATTGAATTTTAATAAGGGAAAAACAAAAAGCAGTGTGTATCCTGAAGAAACTGCTCATATGGGAAAATTAGAGATGGTTCGAGATAGTGGATGCATTTTTCCATCAAAAGCATCAACAAGAATGAAATATAACTTTAACTTTTTCTATGGAGAAGTTAAAATTGCTGTCAGAAAATTTAGAAAACAACCACTCCACCAAAAACCCCAAACCCAAGTACAACCACTCTCACACTTCTGAATAAGTTTTACGAAACTGAAATATTTCAGCTGAAACAGAATATATGTCTTCAGAAAATTAGTTTTACTGTTTTGTGGTGGTTGTAGCTTTCAGTTCCTTGCATGTTTTTACTGTTACTGTCTGTGGACTCCGAGTGGCTTCTAGGAGCTGAGGAGGCACCTGCATGGTGGGGTCATTTGAGGATTGCAGGAGTCTCTGTCAGAGCTTACTTTTAGCTCTTGGCTGGAGATGGACTGGTACCTGTAGTACAGCAGAGCACTGGGGAGCCCAAAGTAAATCAACTTTTTAGAAAAGATCAGGAAACAGACAGCTCTGAGATGTTATGTTTGTATGTGTTAGGAGACATATTTCGTTTTCTAGCACTCATATAAGTTCTTGCCTGCGGAAGCCTGCATGGCATATTTCTGTGATAGTTGAGACAGGGGCTTTGGCTAGCATCATCTTGCCTATTTAGCCTTCTACATGTGAAAGAGAACTTTATTTACACAGGACCAAACAGCAGCAAAATAACCTACACACCAGCTAAAGCAGCAGAAGATCTAACCTAGCTCTTGTATTTCTTTCTTGCTCAAAAGTGTGAGACACTGCCTCGGGCCAAACCTCTAATTATTTATTTAATTATTTACTTATTTGCTAATTTTTGTTTTCCATGGGAGAAATGGAGAGAGGAGGTAGAAGCAGTTTTGCATGTCTCAAAGCAAGGCAGGGAACCCCAGATCCAGGAAATTATAGCACCAGTGTCGGCAGGTTGTCAACTGGAGCCCTTCAGTGGAATGTGGTCCCAGGGGAAATGTGCCCAAAGCTCCAGAACTTCAGGGCTCAGTTCTGCATCCATTTATCCTTTAAAAAGGGAGCAACTTGTGCATAGCTTCATAAGTTCTGAAAGCCATGTCTGGATCCATGGGTCTTATGTGTCTGTTGTTCACGTGAGCTGAAAGGACTTGATTGCCCTCAAGGTGGAAGCTTTCTGTCCTGCGTGTCAGTGGTGTGTAGAAGTGCCACTGCAGATGAGTGCTGCTGTGATCTGTTTTATGAGTGCAAAGTGCTCCCACATCCTTGTCGGAATAAGCAAGGCAGAGGAGTCTCCTCAGAGGGGTGGTCCCTTGGGAGCTGGCTGCCTGGCTGTGGTTTTACACACTCAGCCAACTCGGACACCTGAATGCAAAATTCCACACTTGGGGGTGAGGTGTGGATGTTGTGCTCTTCTCTGGGGAATTCCAGGTCTATAAAACAATGAATGGATTACACAGTACTCATCCATATATGTAGTTTTTCGTCTGTGACAGATTGATATTGATAATATCCTCCATTCAATAAGTCCTTCAAGTATAATTTAGTGCCAGGTTAAATCTCTGATTTAACTGTTTCAGACCCTCCTGTGTGAAAGGCTGGCAGTAGAATGGATTGGGGAGCAACACCATGCTCAGGCACAAGGCTGGTTTTACACATACCCCTGCTGCAGACTTTGGGCCTAATTCTTCCCAAACACCTCTCATTTGAGTTTAAAGCCACTAGTTCTCATTTCCCAGCTGATCCCTTGTATTTTTTATGTGACTGGTTAGCTCAGAAACCTCACATCCTGCTCCCCTGCAGGGATACTGCATGGATTTTGTGCTGTTATCTGAGTCTGAAAAATGATGAGCTGAAAGGCAGCTTAAACTCTTTGTGTATAACCGTGGAAGATTTGTTTGACCCTCCCATTTCTCTTGTATACTGTGAACGCTGTGCTTTCCCACTGCCTTGAAGGTTCATTGGTCTGAGAAACCCATCCTAGACTGGACTTGCACAGCTAATATCTGTACAGAAAAGTACAAAGAAATCCATGAGGACACTGGATAGAAATGATCTCAGGCATAGCCTTGTGACTGAGGGAAATATGTATGGCCCTGGCAGATCATGGGGGCAGGATGGTTGTGAAGTTAGGAGCGAGGTCTGTGATCCTTAGCAAGAGTATCACAGAGTCCTGTCTCTCACTCAGTGCTGCACATGCCGTTGATACTCAGTATGCAATAGCAAATGTACAGGAGGAAAAGAGGGTGAATTGTTGGATTTGCAAATGCTGATATTGGTTTCAAAGTTGCTCCTCACATGACTTTAACTGAAAAGCAGGTCAAGAGTGGCCCAGGGAGGGAAGAATTAAAACTGATGGGAAAATACTGCTGCTGCATGGGTGCTCGCTGGCATGATGTCAGCAGGAATGTGCTGACAGAGCATCTGTACTGTACCAGTCAAGAACTTGGCACCAGGTATCCTAGAGGGCTCATTCACAGGGGCACTCTTTCAAACAGCTGTTCTAGCAATGTATAGAAAACTGCCTGAAAAATTTTAGATTATCCTGCTTTGCCGTATTTCCATAGAATATGCTCTATGTCGAAAATGAGGTTGTAAAATGTGCCTGTATTTATTCAAGATATGTAGAAGGCCTGAAAGGAAACAGCCTCACATGAAACATTCATTTTGCTGTTTTGCCTTTTATATCCTTATGGGTTTAGTTTTTAAAATCTCTTATTATAATTTCCTTATTTTTAAAAGACTTGAAACTTTAAGTCGTGTCTCCATAAATTATGCACCTAATTTGGAGAAGGAGAGCAGGTGAGAAATTCTCATTCCTTTATAGGCTGGAGGACATTCAAATGTGATGGCAGCAGAATTGAGATTGTCAAAACAATAAAAAGAAGTGTTAACACTGATAATTATATTATTTAAGCAAATTGAAATCCTTGGAGGGTACATTTTTAATGATGCTCTGTAAAGCAAATGGTGTTTCATAGCTTGAGAGAGTCATAAAACAATAAACTAATTAAGACACCTTTTGTCTGCCTGCTCCTCTTTGCCTATGTGTGTGGTCAGGGAAGTCTTCTCAGTATTAACCAGCTGTGCTTACATCCTGGTTTGAGTAATGGTTGCCAAAGTCAGTGCGTTTTAAAGACTGAATATTCCCAATTCAAGTTAAAAAGAAAAACACAACAGACCAACAATCTGAACAACAGCGTAGATGTGCTCCAACGACTTGGTGGACCTCATCCTTTCAGACTTGCTCTTCTGACCCCAAAATGTGGTGGCAACAGTATTTTAGACTGGGCTGCAGCTGGATTTGAGACTTGTGGTGAGGGAGAGTCCCAGTCAGTTTAAGCTGGGTCCAAGTTTGAATACGTTTTGTCCCTGTGCGTAGAAGCAATGGAAAGCAAGAACTGTGAATGGTAACTAGTTCCATGATTATCTCTTCCAGTTGTCTACTCAATTATGCTTCAGTATGAAATATAGACTAGGCTTAAAGGTGATTCCTTTGTGCACAAGAAGCATTAAAAGTCTGTGTCTCTTTGCAGTGAGGTTTTTAGACTAGTGCTGAGAGGTTTTGTTTTGATTTTTGAATTTGATTTTTTTTTTAAATGCCAAATTAAAAAAAAATGCCAAATAAGGTTTTGGTTCTGAGGACCGGATTCTATTCTCCTTCCCACAGCAGGTTTTTCCCTCTCCTGCCTGTGCCTTGGATTCTTTCAGTGGGATTGCTCCTGTGTAAGTGCAGTGTAAAACTGAGCCCTGCGTTAGAATTGCCCAATGCTGTGAGGAAGAAGGAGACTGTATTTCTGGAAATTACTGGAAATGGTAGAGGCAGATAACTTCAGGGAACAAATCCCAGCAAATATCCTGGTTTATAGTGGATCTGTTTAAGAGAATACATAACGAGTAGAATAAGGTCCCAAATTATATCAGTATGTGGCTGCTGATATGGAGAGAGCATCATTTCAGGCTTCAGACAAAATCCCATTTCCTGAAATTAACCTTATAGCTACTCTTTGAGCCAAATAACGTTATCTTTTTTCCCACTGGAAAAGTGGGAAAGAGGTCATTTTCCTACTCTGTTGCTGTGTTTGTCTGCAGTCTGTCTGGGTCTTATCAATTAAAGCTTCTTTAAAACGGTGGGGACCTTCACTTTTTATGAGCACCTGTGTACCAGCTAGGGACAGAACTGAATGAATTAGGGTTATGGGAATCTCTAGGAACGTATCTTTGTTCTGGGATCAACCAGTAATAGGGTTTTATGTAGAAGGAATAACAAAAATCCTAGGGGATTCATTCCAATTATATCCCCAATTAGGACAAAAGAGTTTTAGTTTAGTTTGGTAGGGCTTCTGCATCCTTAGCAGTTATAAACATTTGTTCCTTTATAAGGCACTGTTAATTAAGATTGTTAAAATTTACTACAGGCTTTCATGTTCCCAGACCAACACAGAGAAGTTATTAGCCACTTTGAATTAACAAAGAGGGAAAAAAGTATTTTTGTAAAGTTACTAGAGGTTTTAAAGTATCAATCTTGTTATTGGATAAAAAATGGAGGTTGATTCCTAACCATTTACTTTATATAAAATCATTTATCATTTACAGCAATCCATTTTGAGTTTACATTAAATATTGTGTGTCCCTTCTGTCTTTATTTTAAGTTAAACATGCTGCTGAGATTGCTATGGAGATATTGTATGGTTCTGTATTAACTCTTCACTGAAGATGAGCCGAATATAGCTGCTCAGAGTGAAGAAATTCTATCATAAAACCTCAACATCTTTTTTTTTTATTATCACTGTTCACAATAATGTGGTGCTCTGCTGCCCTTGTAACTTTGACAGACGATTAATTATAAATTTGGGGTACTGTGGTTCAGACAGAAACCTAATTGGGTATTTGTGAACCAAATGTGAAAATGTTGAATGCAGGTCCATGCTTCAGTGACGCTTTGATATCTCTTTTCAGAGGTTAAATCCTCTGTTTTGAAATATATGAATACACACCGTCTGTTTCTCTCTAGTGGATGTATATGTTTCCAGGCAAAATCATAATTCAGCTTTGCATGAGGTGATAAAGCTTTATCAGTAACTGCAAGGTAAAGAATATTTTAAAGAATATCTACATTCTCTTAAAAAATAAAAAGCTGTGCATTAAAAAAATCCTGGATACTTTGGGAAGACTTTTCTAGAACTTTAGAAAATATGGAAATTCACAGGTAGAATGCCCTAAACAATGACAGTTTTGCTTTGCATCTGTGACCTTCCCTTCTGTGCTGCTTTGAATAACACATTGATAGAAGAGAGGGTGTCTGAGGCACTTTGGTGTTAAGTGCCTTGAGGATTTGGCAGCCTGGTACCAGCTCTTTGGTTGCAGATTGCTTGAGCCACCTCTGGTGCTCATTCCACTATGCCAGAACATGTGGATGGATCTTGCAGCTTTGTTGTATTAATTTGATTTTATTCGTAGAATTTTCCCACAGACCAAAAATTAAGCACACACTTAAAGGTTTTGTTAAAGCAGACCCTGAGTTGTGAAGCTGTGGAGGTGTTCTTGTAAACCTCCCTGTGGGTTCTGACACCAAATTGTTCACTTCCAACCATGTCTTAGTGACTGCTGTGAAAGATGAGTGTTGAAACCTATCAAGGTGGGATTGTAACTGAAGTGATATTAAAATCATCATCTACTAGAAACACAGAGTTGAAAATAAGTCCACATAGAGGAAATAAATAATTTTTTGATGAAGAATTGTGGGATATTGAAAGCCAAGAAGCTATGGAACTTTTAGCAGCTGAGATCAAACAATTAAAGTATTTTTCTGCCTTTATTGCTATTTGCAGGTTTGTGTGAAGCAGATCCCTGAGTCAAGGTCTGGTGAGAGCTGTTGATCAGAGCACTGAGAGGGGTACTTTGTGTAAGATTCCTCTACATTTGTCTGAAGATCAAATCTGTCAAAATTGTTTAATGCCAGTGACTTTAGTAAAAAATGCGGGCCTTTGAGCTTCCCTGCAGAGAAATGGATAATCTAATTCCAATCTGCTGTTCCCTGCTTGTGTCACATCTTTCCCCTTTTTATTTCCTTTGTACATAGCTCGGAGCACCATGAGTTACAAGTGGGTCAATGAGCATGAATCTCTACTACAGTAGTATTTATTTCTACCACCTCATCATGCCCAAAATCCATTTTCCCCTTGCTTTTGGTGGCAGGGAAAGTCTCAGGAGTCAGATGCCTCTGTCCTTAAAGGAGTTTCATGGCCTAAAGAATTATACAGAACATGTAATGCTGTTCTCAGTTCATTATATTCACACGATTCCTGTATTTAGAGGATGATAGGGTGAAATTTGCTGTGAAATGGTATCCCATAATTCACTTGCTTGCACTTTCTGAAGTCCCATTGTTAGGAGAGAATATAAGAGCCAAATCTTAGGCAAACTACCTTCAGCCATTGATGCCCCTGAGCATGTCAGTCATGCACTGAAGCTGCTGGCACAGCTGGTACTGCACACACAACAGGGAGTATTTTTAACACTAAAAATGTGAGTGTGACAGGTGCACATTTTATTAGAACTTTTTTTATTGTGCATTAGTGGAGAGTAGAGAGCTAGCAGCACTTTAACAAGTCTTCAAGTAAGTGAGAAAACAAATGAAGGTCTATGGTACATATTCATGTTTGTTAGCCAAGTATGGGTAGTTCACAGCAGCCTAATATTTCACTGTTTCAGAAAAAACCTAGATGAATTTTGAGCAGCTTGCACAGCCAGAACCACTCATTCTTTTTTATGAGCTTCATTTGCATTTATACTCTTCCCTGCTGTTGTTGAGTACGCCCCTTTCACTTGTCCTAAATCTACAATTGCACTGGCTGCACTTAAGTAGCTGTTTCCTACTGATATATTGATTATCACACTAATTACATCCGGGATCTGTAGATAGGCTGAGAGAACCAATGTATTTGAATTTTTAATAGGGAGGAAAACTCTCCACAACTAATTAATTCTACAGGGATGAGTCTAACTATTTTCTTTTTTATTTTCTTTCTCCATCAAAGTTTTTAATAAATAAGGGCTATGCTAAACCAAGAGAATATGTGGGGACAAAACGCATGATGCTTTTGTCTGGTAAATTTTTATATGTTTGTCTTTTGATAGACTTACTTATTTTTGCCTGCTTTCTGCTTGACTGGATGGTTCTTTTTTTTTCTGATGTAATATCATACAGTGGGCCCTGGTTCTGCAATCAACCCTGTGTATGCAGCCTGCTGTGCCTGTTGAGGTCAGAGAGGGTGGCTACCTAGCTGGAGCACACTGCAGAAATGGGCCATGGATATTAACTCATCAGTTTATAGCTGGAGCAAAAATCTATTTTTACACCTGCCTCGGTAGGATTATATGCCTGTGTTTCACTCAATTTGACATAGAATTGGACATCTTCAATAATTTTATATATGTAGCACAGCTGAACATTTCAACAGGGCTTTCTGTAAATTGTGAAAATTTCCAGGTGTTTTTCTAACTTTATCTGAGATCACCTCAAATCCCAGGCACTGTCTGATGCACCTCCTTTGACAGGTACTTCACAGACCTTTTACAGTGGATTAAAAGATATTTTAAAATGACAATGAAATGGAGCTTTAAGTACAAGCCATCAGGGGAAGCTGGATAGTGCCTGATTTGCAGTGTAATGGACTTTTAGCCTCCTACATCTAGACCTTCTTTTTGAATATAGGGTGTGGAGAGTGTGAAAGCTATTACCACTGGTTGGTGATCCTTTTGTGGTTTCTCTAAATTGATCTCTTGGTCTCAGGTCTTGTGAAAATGCCCACTGCCAACGGATTTCGATATGTCTGCAATGATAACTGCAGTACAAAAGTCAAAGGACTGCATATTACCATCACAGCCTTAATGAGGACCATTCCTCTCACACTTTGATAGGTCCTAGGAGAGGTATTGATCTGGGGAATGTCCATTTTCTGGCGTTTTTAATAGCGTGCCTATGCCAGGATGTTGGCTTTCCCATTTGTCAAGACTGTTGCTTCCATGAACACAGAATCTGACTGAAAAAAATAGGTGCATCTACACTCATTTACCTTGAATTTTTTTTCAGTTGTGTCTTGGAACAAACTTTCTTGAAAAAACATTAAGGTGACAAGGCAAGCCTGTTCTTCACCTGCACATCAAATTTACTGGGAAAGTGAAAGTTTATAAAGGTGTTTAAATATCACAAACAGAATTTTAAAATGGACACAAAAATGAGTGCAACACAAGAAAAAGCACTTGGTGAGCTTGAGCCAACCTCAGTGAGAGGTTTTGCAACAACGTTCTGGGCACTGTAATCCATAATTTAAAGTTGGGCATTTTAGAAAAGATTATATTAGTTTAGACTGGAAGGCATTAGAGTATAAATCAGAAAGCCTCTATCTCAGAGAAGCTTAAACAGCTTCAAAGGTTAAGTAGAAGATATAAAACTGTTATGATATGTTTGTTACAGGCCTTCAAAGTAAGTGGTGAAGCCATCGGGATGACAAGGTTACTTCAATATTGTGAGAAAAGATTTCATACATTCTGTAAGCAGTTCATGGGATTCGGGACTGGGCAGCATGGATGGGAGCATCCCAGAAGCATTTGGAAAGTTATCCTGAGGTCTATGCAGGGAAGTGAAGCAGTTTTAAAGCTCTCTGTTCAGCATATACCACTGCTGGTCTAGAGAACAAAGACAGACATCTGCAGGAATCTTGAAAAACCATGTAAGTGAAAGAACTTGTGAAGCTGATTGCAACTATGATCTGGATGGTTGGTTGTGGTGTCAGACGAGGACAGATGTGGTGGCTATTGGCTTTTGTAAAGAAAAATCCAGTAAAAGTAGTACAGACAGACAGGGAAGGCAGTTTTCCTGAGGAGCCTGCTGCAGATGTGAGTCTCAACTCCTTCCCATGGTGAGGAAGAATTCACAAAACCTACAACTTCATATCCAGCCTTGCTATATAATTCCTGTGTACCTTGGAGTAAGGGTTGTCTTTGATTTTCAAAGGCAGATGGTGAAGTTTGGAATTTGTGTGGACTTCTTTGAAAATCCCCCCTTTAATCTCTTTGTGCCTCACCTCTTGAAGGCAGAGCACTTCTGCCCTCTGCCTCTGTCTGTCTGCGGGCTCTGAACTCCTTGAAGCAGGTTTCACCTTGCTTTGTGAGTGTGGACAATATATAGTAAAAGAGTCCAGGAAGGAGCTGGAACCAATAAAAACTGTAGTGATGGTTAGGTAAAAGTTGTCACTGATAGGGACTTTTTGGGTTTGCAGTGATGACACCTCAAAATGTGACACCACATCCCTCTCTATCCAGAGCACAAACAGCACCATCTACACCTGAAGCAAATTGGAGGTATCCAGAATTACAGAGTAGTCTGTATTGTGGATGTACAGAAATGTGGTCACACAAGTTTCACTGAGGTCTTGGGAATTGTGATCAAATCTTGAGGTGTGATCATTGAAAATTAATCAATCCATGCAAGCATTTCCTTTAGGAACAGATTCTCTCTTACACTAAACTAAGGTTTAACAGATTTACAGCAGCTCTCTGTATGTGATCCTGAACTCATTACAGTGCCCCCTTTTACTCCAAGCTGTGTTTTATTTTTCCTGCCTAGTTTCAGTGTTTCTCAATTTAGAAGCACTGACAGTTCTTCTCAAATACCTCTCCCAGCTCCCTTTCGCTCCCGGGGCTGAAACACACTTTTTGAAAACATTCATCTCTTCTGGAGTACAAAATTACACTCTGAGGAACAATCCTATGAGGAAGAAGAAAAGCAGGAATAGTCAGCAAATATATGGTCAGAAAAGTCAAAGCTGGGGGGAAGGGATAGTGATTTATGATGTCACCAAAGTAAAACCGTAGAGAGAAAAAAAAGTCAAGAAAGGTGCTGAAGAGAGAAAAAAGAGAATGTGGGATAGAAGGAAGGATAGAAGGGAAAGAAGAAGCTATAAAATTCATTTTTAAAAAATAAAGAAGGTGAAAACTATTTGTTTTTCTTATTGAGATAGTGATTCCTGTGTTTCTTTGAGGGTAGTTCGAGGACTGTTATGTTGAGCATTTGGTACAAACAACGACTTATTTGTCATGGACCTTGCAATTGGAGATTATACTCATAAATCTTGAAATACCCTTCTTTAGTTATAGGAACTGTCATGACCACAAATAACTGCAAAATGGGAACTTACTTCGTAGTGGGCTTCAAAATGGTGAAACCCACTTTTGTGATTAACTGTGAAAATTGAAATTAATCAACATCTTTTATAGAAGACCATTTGGGAATGGGGGGCAACACCTCTCTCTGATTTGGATAGACAGGTAACTTTTCTTTCACAGGCATAATACTTTATTTCATGCTCAGCATAAGTAAAGATGCATAATGTTTAAAGTGAAAATGATATGTAATGCATCCTTTCATAAGAAGGCAATGACATGAAAACATTAAATGTGTCTTTCCAATACTTTGTGTTTTGTTTATTACCTGGGTTGGAATCTTTTTCTGTCCTTCTTTCAAAGTGAAACTAGTATTTAATTTTTGCTGGAGACGCATAGATGGAACAACACACAGTTCTTTGACTAGTTCCTTCTGGGATTACGTGGTCACTGCAGTTTTTGGAGTAAGGAATAAAAAGTGCTCCCCTTGTGCAATCAGAGGGACACAGAAAAAGCAGTGATGATTTCTGATGGCTGAAACTTTGACCCAGAAGCTTTGAACATGTAGGGCCTGTTATTTACTCTGTGTCTCCATCAACGCCAGGCAGGAAAGACTAATAAGAGCCTTCTCTTTCAGGGCTGGCATTCCTTCACACAGTCCCCACCGCCCCATCTTTACTCCCTGCCTTAGGTACTTTAAGCAGAAATGCTCTTCTGTGCTGAAATGGATGTCCTGGGCATCAGGGCTTTTAAAATTTTCTTGAGTGCATATGGACTCTGGAAAACTTCTATTTTATGAGTGATATCCTACTGCAGTTTTATGACAAGATGAGTTAAACAGTAAAATATTCTTTGGATCATCTTTACACATCACTGTTTTTTACTGTAATGGCTTAACAGGTTTCTGATATATATTGCTTTTTCTACAGCCTGATAAACTGCTGTTCAATAGCTGTCTGTGCTGGCTGGTTCATAAGAGAGGCTGCTTTGACAAGCTCCACACTCAGGGAGTCGTGTCGGCATCTGATTTTTGAGGGAAGGAAAGACTAAAGCAAAATAATATTTGGAAAATTTGTGAGGCTGCTACAGGGCAAACTGTGCCGACCTTGCTCATGTTGCACATTCACAGGAGGCCAGTGACTGGGTACTGCTCCCGGAGGTGAGGGCTGTTTCTGTGGGGAAGGGCGATGTACATGGAGATGCCTGAAAGAGGTCCTGGGTGGAGGTGTTCTGGTGTCCAAAATTCCCAGACAGTGGTGCTATAGCGAGTGGATGGAGCCAAACAGAGTGTTAAAGTTTCCTTGCCTTCCACCCTGTCGTAAGAAATGCCTGACTGGTGATACCAGGTGTAATGGGGAGTGAGGAGGGATAGGAGGTGAGATTTGGACAGCAAGGAGCGTGAGGCGTAGCTGGGGTTGGAACATCTGATGTGGTTTGTGCATTTTATGGTGAAACCTTAGGCTTTCACACCTTAACATTTGCTGAAAGGAAGTGGCTCTTGTCCAAATAAAGAGAATGGAAACTGCTTGTTATCCCAGTCAAATTCTTCCCTGTTAAATTTCACAGGTTAGGGAAATTAGCCCTGTGCATTTTAGGGGAAATAATCTTTGCATTTGGTTTTATGGTGATTGAGGATCCCTTCTGGAGAGTAAATTGAGTGCTGAAACATTTGTTACACTGTATAATGAATATTATTTCAACTACCAAAGGCATAAATCTTATTAAAGGAGCATTCACAGATTACACCAAAAAAACAATCACAGGACTTCTAGTTCTGATATACTTTGATTACCATTTCTTGCTCATTCTTGAAGAAATTTTCTATTTAAAAAAGGACCTTCTTCTTCAAACTATTCCTGCTATTGTAGACATCTGAATCCCAGTTCAGAGAGCATCAGCACTGAAAACAAGTGCTGAGCTTTGCTATTCAGCAAGGGGAAAGAAAATTTCCCTTTCCCTTTAAAAGTGACAATACAAATGAATAACACTTCAGTTTCTTGCCAAACTACTTTTTTCTTTATTTCTATTTTGAAAACACAAGCGATGTCTCATCACTTAAGACTACTGAAAGACAAAGACATTTGCCTGCTCTTAAAACCTAGGTACAGCTGTTGCTGTAAAATTAGAACTGTAACTTCTTAGGTATTCACTGAACTCTGGAGATTCTTTTGCTGATCAGAGAGAAAGAAGATCCACGGTGGGATTATTAGCACTTGAACTATCGTTCAGTGTTCAGTTCCTTGTGGTTTCATAGAAGGGACGTGCTGCCAGCAGACATCATCAAATAAAAGTATGACTTACTGAGAAAGAAATCAGCTGTGGTTTGGTACCAAGGGTTTGTTGAAGAATTAGCAGTGAACTGAAAGCGGGAACAGGTTTTATGATCCTAATTGTGTCTCTGAGACTCTTTTTTCTTTAAAATTTGGATTCCTTAATTGGAAGCAACACTGGATCTCTCAGAGAAAGAAGTGGATCCTGTCATCCCTGCACAGAGGGACCCAAAGTAGAGAAATCTGCAAAACCTCTGTGGATACTCATCAAGAAAAACTGCTTCTTTTGAGTCTGCTCTTGATGTTCACCCAGTGTCTCCCCACCATTTCAGTGAATGACTTCTAGGGAATGATGGCTGCAAATGACCAATTTGTCCTTATCAGTTTTCCCATCCAGCCCTATGAAGGAAGGACATTGCTTGCCCTTAACATGTAATCTGCTAGAATTAATTGTCTTAACTTCAATGGTCTTTCAAACAGTGGATCATATTTCAGCACAGAAGTCAACATTGATTTTTCACCATTTTCCAGTAGCATGTAAGGGCCATAAACACAGTACAGATTAGCTGAGGAAAAAGTGGGAGATGCAAAAGACTGTACAAAGGAAATAGCATAATTTTATTTTTAGGCTTCCTTCTATGGAGAAAGTATGAATGGGACTGGGGGGCCAGAGATGCCTACAGTTACAGGAAGAGAAATAATTGCCTGTCCTGAGCTGAGCCTTTCTGAAATACAGAATGAGTCCCATTTGCAAAGATAATTGTTGCTTTGTTACTTTGTTTTTTACTGTTTGGGAGTAGAAAACTAGGTTTTCTCATAGCAGCTCGGTGGTGTGTAATTTTTGATGCTCTATCTCAGCATTATGGTGAGCTTGAAAGGGATCCATGGTGTTACATTGAGGTAAATTCATTTGCTGGTGTAATCCTTGTGCAATCCATAGGCCAAGAGTCAAGACCATTTGGCACTGCAAATAAAAGGACAATGGAAACAGTGTTTATTATTATAACACAAATGCTCACTGTGAGGGTGAGGTTTTTGCAAAAGTTAAGTAAAAGAAAGAAATTATATTTCATACATTTTCCTGAAATATTTAAATCTCAAAAATATGGTTATGAAATTAGTTACTTCTTCTTGAGACATAAGTTTGGAGAGTATTGAGGTGACAGGTTACAACACATTCTTCTGGAATCACATTTCTCTTAACTACAAATCAGAGATTATTGGTCTATGTGTTTGGTAATAAATATTTGTATGACTGTACACAGATTTCCATCTCTCTAACTGGAGGCAAATATGTATCTGCTTGCATGCATTTGGAAATAAATATATTTGTGTGACTGTGTCCAGACTGATGAAAGCTTTACAACTGACTTTGGTGGATTAATCCTGGCTTTGAGACATATCTCTCTGCTTTGATAATCTTTCAGGCTTTAGGCAGCATCTCAGGTAGAGATAGTAAAACTTTTCTGCAAGGTTTGTTGTTGTTGATACTTTTTATTAACATTTCAGACTTGCACAGATCAAATGAGGAATGTAGACAAACCATGAAATCCGTGAAATATTTCCAACCTGTTTGGTGAGTGATGATGAAAGCCCTAGATTGAGATGCAGGAGATTGCACTGTTTGCTTTGTTTCCTGTATTCAGTTTGGTTGCAGTTCAGGGGACCAGAGTTAGGAGCTTAAGGCTGTGGTTAAATATTTAACAGCTGTGCTGTGTAAGCTGGTTTTAGCAGTCTCTGCCCAGTGCCTCTCCACTGCTTTGTGCCAGCACAGTGAATGTGTGTCTGTGCTGTGAAATGCATCAGTTGAAAGATAACTTTGCAAAAAATGAAAAAGGAAAAATGATGAAAGAATAGGTTACATTTCATCTGGACCAGTTCCTGCTGTGGTTCACAGCATTACCTTGTAGGAAGCTGATCAGGGCAGGAGAGCTGGTGCTGCAAAGGGTACTCAGGTCTCAGTGTGGTCTCCAGGAGAAGAAGTATGTCCAGAGAGGGCCAGCCAGTGAACCTCAGTGAGGGTTTATTGGGATACCCCTGCTGCTCTGAGGGTGCCAGGCATGTGTGACAGTCTCTTTGGGACATGAAGCACAATTTCTCTCATTTCCATTTTTGATCTAAAGAATATCTGGTGTGCCACGATGGGCAGAAGGATGTATGTTTACTTTGGTGAGATTTCCAGCCCATTGCCACAGATTTGGCTTCTTTAGTTTTGATATGGTTTTGTAAAACTCTTGAAGTTTTTGTGCTTCTGACAGGTGAATCTGAATGCTTTTGGTCTGTGTGGGGAAGGAAGAAAATAACTTGGGGTGGGAAGAAGGGCTTTGGTGATAAGTTGAAAGGGAGTGTGGTGTGGTGAGAAGAATAAATTATTTTTGTCATATCTTTTAGTATTTGAGAATCTGTACATGACCCTCTATGTTTCTGGAATTGAATTTCAATGTTCTTAAACATTGACAAATATTCAATGTAAATTTGTGGTGTTAATGAGAAACTTAAAAGCAGACCTCTGAAAATCAGAAGTGTCATCTATATTTTCCTAGTCTGACCTGAATGGCTCCAACGATTTTAGACTGGGTTTCCTGTTGTGGAGAGAATTATTGTCCCAGATGGTGGTAGCACTTCCGACCCTCACTGGGGCTTCTTGGGAAGAAATGTGTTTAAGCTGTGAGGCTCTAAAATGCTGTGGTAGTGGGAACCATGGAAATACAATAGACAGAGGTTGGTCCTTGCACACATCCGTCTCCTGCTGCCTTCTTCAGAGAGGGGAATGTTTGTTCTCATTAAGAGATGCCTGTCTCAGAGGAAGTGCTGCTTTTTGTTTGCAGCAGGCTCAGTGACTCCTAGACTTGGAACGGTTGGAGTTTCTCTAGGACAGACCTCAGTAAAAGATTTTAGGTTTGTTATGCACCAGGGCCCCGGTGAATGACTGTGTGAATGGCATCTTTATAGACTCCTTTATAGCAGGAGTTTCCTGGGTGGATGGCAGTCAGGCTGTAAGTTTCCCAGAGCTGAGACTTCTGTATGGCTTAGATCTGGCCATTAAATCACAGATGTTTCTTTGAAAAAGCTGAGTGTGCACGAAGTCACTCCTTTCAACATAACGTGTCTAACGACTTGTGGAAAGCACAGACTGAATGGAACTGCTATTTGATTTAAGTGTGTGTTTGGTCATTCAACATACAAAAGACCTGGCATGTGGCTGTGTTCCTGAAGACAAAGAGAATGATGCATAGTGTTAGCAGATATTTATGTAAATATTTTTACATTTGCATCTCTACCTTTAATAAGTATCTGCTGAATCCACAGTGTTCTTAAAAATAAATGTGTTTTGGGATAACTAGTAACTATAGATCCGAACATCAAAACAATTAGAAGTGCTAAATTTACAAAAAATGCCATACGTATGTCTTTGTATGTACATCTGTGTGTACATAAAGATCATTATATTGTGAAAACGGGCACACAGTGCAGTCTGCCCAATCTCAAATTGGGGATAGGAGTGAACAATCTGCTCTCAATCAAAATAAGATGCTCTATGTACAAGCAATGTATACAGAAGAGGTTTTTTTATACATGCAGAAGATTTTTTACACATGCTTCTCCCCCACCCCCCATTTTAAGCACTTAACTGCCTAATTTCTAGAGATTTTAGAACTAGCTGAGGGAGGATGAGAAACTGTATTCATTATGGCTGCAAATAGGAACTAAAACAATTTCCTAGTCACCCAAAATATATAAAATTTCCCTTCAGGTAAAATCTTCACCAAAGCAATGTGAACTTTTCCTTGCTTCCCTCCTTCCTCCCTCCACTGTTGCAGTGAAAACTAAACTGCCCTCTTGTGTAGGTTATCATTTCCAGACCTGAACAATGCTTATCTAGCAGAGCAGCCGGGCAAATAACACAACACTCAGCAGGATGAAGCTCCGTATTTTAATATGGCAAAGGCAACCATTCCAAAGAAGAGCAAAGTCAAATAATTTTCAACCACAGAAACAGCTTGTGGATCATTGAAAAGCAACACATTTGGAACACAGATGGTTGTTTTTTCTCCCCAAAAATAACAAATGAAGAAAAAACCCTCCCTTTGTTACTTTTATTTTTTATGCAGTATTTATTCTGACTAGCTATTCAGAGCTCCTTATGGACAAGCCAAATGAGGTCTTTGCACTGATGAACACCCAGGCTTAATTATTTTTAACAGAAAAAGAGATGATGGTTGGCAAACTTTTGAAAAGGACTTGTGTTTTCATGTCTTCTACTCTGATTAAAATTTTTCTTTGAAAAAAAAACCCCTCAGATTTGGAAATATGAAAAACGGTGTGTGGGCCGGTTAGGGGCTGATAACCTCTGACATCAGCTGATGCTGGGAGCAATAGGCTGTGTTCCTAATTAGGTCAGTGGCCCGCTGGGGAACAGTCCAGGGATTTGCAACTGCACGTGCTTGGATAAGAGCAATCATTTTTTCAAGACTTGTGTCGGCCCCTGGCTACACCAGGTCTGAGCCATTCCCGAAGCCTGGTCAATCACAAGCCCAGGACTTGGGCAGACCTCTGAACCTGCTGACTTAGTGTGTAAGACTCCTGATGTCATGAAAACACATCAGAAAGCAGGTTCATCAGAGCCATGGGACTTTCTCTGGGATCATGACTCGGCAGGGACTAGAGGATGAGCCCCTGACTGTGGAATGAGAACTCTGTGGATGTGGGGCAGTGTTAGGAGTTATACACTCGATTGGTAAAGATTTAATCCAGTATAGCAGTCTCTACCTTCCTAAATATTCCTGGGAATGAGGACTGGGAGTGTTACTGCCCTGGGAATGCTACTGCCCTGCAAATGGCCCTTCTCTTGGGCTTGGTGTGTGGGATTAGCAGGGTTGGATTGTGGGTGGATGAGGGCTAATGGTTTTGTGCTGGCCTTACACACACTTCAGGAGGTCAAGTAATAATTTCTCCAGTCTTCTCCCACTGTGCACAACAGCCTACAACAAACTACTGACATTTTGCTTCTTTAAAACTCCAAACAGTATTCCTCTTTAGATGCAGGGTGCCTGAGACAACCAACATTAGAGAGTCTCCAGGAAACAAGTTATTTTATAAATAAGGAAATAATTAAGTCTGCATAAGATCGTCTGCCCCAAAATCAAATAAGGTTGTAAGACGTCCAACTCCACTCCAGCCCATCCCAAATACAATCAGCAAAAAATATCCACAGTGGCTGCTTTGGCTGCCGGACTTGTTTTACTGTGCGTCATTGTCTCTGACGGCCATGTGTGTGCTGCCAGGGGAGATTCTGTTAGCAGTCATCACTTCACCAGAAGATAGAAAAAAAAATAGAACTTTTTACTCTTCCTTTCTTTTCTTTACACCAGAGTGGCTGCTTTAACAATATTTAAATGAGGAATAAAAAAGGTAAGACATGGACTGGTAGAAAATTAGTTATTCTTGGCTTTCTTATGTTCCAGCATATTTCCTATTACAGCATAATGAAGGATTTTATTTTTCCAAATGATATTTTTGAAGCCATACACCTAATCAGTACATGCTCCACAATCTTCCAATCTTGTACCTAGTGAAAAGGTCACGCAGCGCCTGACAGCAAACAGCATTTGCTCAGCAGTGGTTTTTTTCCTCTGATGCTGCCTGAATTTCATGTAGCCTTGTTTCCTGAACCCCTCTGGTGTGCAAACCTATTTCACTGGCAGTTGTGGAATTTCAAATCCGTGACTCAACACGGAATCCACAATCGTGTCTTTTTGTTTGTTTGTTTTCAGAAAAAAAGCCTGCTTTCAGAAGGCTCGTGGCTGGGCAGCTCAGGATGAGTTGGAAGCGTAGTTAAGGCTGATGTTCTGCTCATGAAGAGTCCAACCAGTCTCCAACACACTTCCTGTCTGCAATGCCTGGGAAGCTTTACATCTATTTTCATTTACAAGTTCTCCCATGCAGAAACTGAAAGGGCTTGAAAGGGGAATGGGTTGATTTGTAAATAGAACCATGCAAATAGATGGCTTATGTTTGGCAATGCTTCATAAAATGAAGGTGAGGAGAACATCAAACAGAAAAATATGAATAGCACAGTGTTAATTTGTGGGAATGTGTTTGCAGGTAAAGAGGCCAGAAGCAGGATGTACAGGGCTCTGGTAAAACAGCTGTGTGAGCTAATGTGAAGCACCCACGTCTTAAAGATGTATAAAGTACTTTTTTGAGATTGCTTAATTGGACAAAAAATGTATGAAGGGAGACATAACACCATGGCTTCCAGCTCCTTTTTAAAGAAGCCTTTAATTATTTTTTATGTATATTTAAGTTTATGTGAAGCTATTATGAGTAAGACAATATTTCTTCCTTTCCTTTTAACTTTTTTTATTAGTAGTTGTCAAGGCAGTCCCAAGTCAAACCCCTGCATTTGACAACTTTGATCTTTAGAAAAGTTCATACTGGCTTTAAGTTTTGTCTTATGCTTCATCCATTTGATAGGTCTAATTCTTCCATTTTTATAGTATTAAGGAAAAAAATATTAAGAGTACCTGATTTGTTTTCAGATAAAATAACAGCTTTCAGAAATCTTGAATCAAATCTGAGCACTTTTGCAGGTTGCAAAATTTTTTTACGAACTCATTACAAGCAAAAAGTCAGGTTTGCCAACAGCTTAGCTCTTTCTCACTTCAGTTGGATCTGGAAGCACAGACACTGTGATATTGTGAAGAAGGAAATTTCTTTATGTTCTCCAAGAATAGAGGATATTGTAAAATATATATATTTATATTATATTATATATATTTATATATATATATATTTAAAAGAAATATTTGAATTTTTCATGTTTAGATACTATTTCTGGTTGTATGACTAATTCTGCAGTATCTTATTCCTTCTTAAAGTTATTTTCTTGATAAACAGTGGACAGGACAATTTTTTACTGTAGTATCTGTGGGAGCCTAGAGGTGACCACTGAGGGAAATAATACTTAAGATGCAAAATGGGCAAGGTAAAAGTGCTGTTTTTTCCAGTCCCACTTCAATCAGAGAAGTGACTAGTACTACTGTAATGATGAGATGAGTAGATGCTCCCAAAGACAGGCGAGTATTAAGGGTTGGAAATCCTCAGGGAATCTCATGCCCTTCTTATGAACTGCTGGAAACGTGCTTCATCATCAACTGCATTCTGTGGGTAGATGTCAATTATATGAAAGCCCATCTCTCCGGATCTGTTAGTGTTGTTTCAATGCTTGGGGGCTGGAGCTTAATACAATATGCTCTTTTCTTCTCTGACTAGTAAAGCAGCACAAAATAGAATTATTAGTATAAATACACGTTGCCTACAAAATGTAAATCCAGCAATTAGACTTTTCCCTGGTGGTGCACTCTAATGAGTGTTACCATATTCTTTGTGTTGCTGTAGGGAAGCAGTGGGTGTAGCAGTGGGGCTCGGCTAATTTACGAGCGAATCCTCAGGATACAAAATTTTTCCTTGATAAGAGGAGAAACAGCCTGTATTCCGAGCAACATTTATCTCAGGCAAGCTTGCCTCCCAAAAGTACAGCACTGGGAGCATCAACATTTATAGCTTGTGATATGATTGCTGAGGCCTTCTAACATGTGTGAGCTGGTGAAAACCTTTATGCAAGGAGTTACTTAATCCTCTTTAATCTTGAGAAACACTGTGTAGATGTAGGGAAAGCTCTGACAAGCGAGAGGTGGCTGAAGAGGGTTATTGGACACTTTGAGAAGTTTGATGTTTCCCATTTGGGTTGAAAAATATATTTGCTCTTTCTCCTTTACGCAGTGAGTTGGGTGTGTAAGATTGTTGGTACTTTATGCCTTCAATTTTGTAATTTATGACCCTGTGTTTTGTGCCCTGGTTTGTATGTGGTGTCATGACCATCCCGTAATTATAGATGGTGAAACTCTGTAAAACTGAAGAGGAAAATGCCTCTAATTTGAAAGTAAAATGCTGGTATTGTCTTGTCAAGACACCATCTTATACCATTGTGTGACCTCTCTAGAAAAAAATCCTGACCCATGGTAATCTAATTATTGTCTGTTGTGATGGGCAGGTAACAAAGTAAATATTGGAGTGGACTGATTGCCATCTCCACTTTAGGAAAGGGACCTTGACAGCCTCATTTCACTGAGCCCAGCTGCTTCTACCTTTTTTTTTTCTTCTGTGTGATGAGTTAGTATTTTGTGTTGTTGGGGGAACTCTAGGGTAGCTGATAGTAACCCTGAATCATATCTTGGGAGTGCTGAGTGATGACTGCTTCCCTGTCTGCTTGAGGGTTTTTCACTCCCAAAGCTATCTCTCTTGGTGGGACACCCTGACAAACTAGAAACTAATGGGGATGTGGATGCTTAGTGTCCTTAAAAATCAGGTTTGATATTATGGGGGTTAAGGTTTGGGTCCACAAATGCCAGCAAATTCAAATATGAACATAATTTATATGGTACTTAAGTAATGAGAGAAGTTGTAATTGACATCAGGGTGAATATATGTGCTAAATCAGCTTGAATGCTTTGGTTCATTATCAACCTTCTATGTGGTTTTCATTATATATTCTTGAGGGTGCATCCCAGGAGTTTTCTGCAAGCAGGCAGAAACTAATTTTTCTGCTTTAAGCTGACCAAAAGTTGTGTAACCACTTTAGATCTAACCCAAGCTTTACAGAGGGATACACCCTTAGTGGTGATATCATGTACCCCTGTGATTAGACTTATCGATGTGGGAGATTTTCCCTGTGTGTTGTGAGGCTGCCATGTAGGACAAGGTATGGCTGCTGAGATAGATCCATTCATTATGAATGTTTAATAAAATTCAGCTCATCTTTCAGGAAAGAGCAGAGCAAGGGTGAATCTGAGCTTTAAGCAAGCCCATGTCATATTTTGAAGCAGCTCAAGCAAAGGTATTAAGTGAAAAATTCTTGGAACTCTAGGTTAAATGCTTGGCAAATATGAGTATAGGTTGGAGTGAAGTCAGGAGGTCTCCAGCAAAGGAAATTTGAGAATTTTTTTTCATGGTAGTTTTGGATTCTTTCAGAATTCCTGCAAGGCTAAAGGAGTCTGTGATGGGGTCTAGTCCTGCCCCAATGAAGTCAGGGGCAACATTATTTTGAATATCAGGGATATTCAAATATCAGATTGACTTTTAGGACTCATATCTGAGATGGAGGTGATACTTTCTTCATAGAATTGTTTCTGGTACACAAAAGCCAGGGATGTGCTAAAATGTGACTTCTAACTGGAAAGAGGATTTCTCCCCCAATGTATTTGCTCATTTGAGAAAATGTAGGGACCTTTACAGCATTATAAAAAGCCAAACAAAACATTTTCTTACTTAGAGAACATTTTAATGTTGAATATCAGCTAATTATACACAACTTAAAAACAGGTCAAAATAAAAATTAAACATTACAACATTAACAGAAAAAAATGCTGTAATTGACCGAAACTGATTTTCTTTTTTTTTTCAATCTGGACTTTTATTTATGAAAATAACTCTGGTTTTGACATTTTAAATTCATTTGAACAAAAATTATAATATCTCAGATACTTTTGCAAGTTAAAAAGCCATTTTCTGCCCATTTCAGCTTTATGTATGACATCTTATCTGAACTGCCAGCTGAAAATGTGTTAGTTGAGCCAAATTTAATCAGTAACTCCAAACAGTCCAAACTTGAGAGACAGAGCGCAGCCTGATTTTGGTACATATTCTGATCCCAGAATTTCCTTTGAGATCTGAACCACGTGGAGAACTTTCGTCCATTATAAAACTAGGAAGAGATTGAAATATCTTGTTCCATAGAAATGATCTAGATTTTTGTTTGGGCATTTCTGAGATCAAAACCAAAGTGTTTGCAGCACTCCTTTTTAGACCTCTCAGCATTGGCCTCTGTGGTAACACAGACCTTTCCCACGGGAACCTTTCTCTTCTTCCTGCTATGTTTTGTAAAGAGAGATAAAAGCTTGGATGTTATTGAAAACTGTCTCTGGAAAGATGGACATTCTACCTGGCCTATCGGCCTAGGGGGAGGTTATGAATTGACCCAATCCGGACGACCTTTGGAAAGTCTATATAAGTTTTAGAATTAAATAATAAATTCAGATTTCCTGCCTCACCCGAACTCGTCTGGTTCTTTCGCTCTGCCAGTGGTTCAACAGCGACAGACCTCTTCCAAGTTTTTCTCTCTGAGTTCTTATAAATATCTATCAGGTACAACTCAGGTAATAGCAAAGATTTCCTACATTTTTCAGTGGCTAAGTGATCAAGAACTGTAGATGCACAGGAGTGTTAACAACATTCAAAGACTTAATTTGCAGGAGCTACAGAGGAAGGGAAGAAAGACTAAACAAAAACCAAACATTAATGAGGTAGGACAGACTGCACCCAAGATGGCACCGGTGCTCTGCTCTTTTGGGCACTGATTTTGAACCAGTGGGTTGTCTGAATTTTGCTGGATGGCAGGCAAATACTGGACATGATGCATTACCCAACTAAAAATTGTGTTGTGCATTTGATCTGTAAAAAGCAAACAGCAGAATAATTGGGGCCCTTTCTCTACCTTTCCCCCCCTCTCACTTGATTTCTGGAGCCCTGCAAGGAGCAGGAATGTAGCAGGCAAATTAGAATTAGTGCTTTGCTTTTAGGGAAAGGTACCCTGATGGGAACAGAAGCTGCTCAAATATTTTGGGCTGTCTCCAACAGTAGCTGCAATCTCTTGCCTATCTTGTGGCAACTATGCATCCTGAATACACTTTTAATCAGTAAAAATAAGATGGAGTTGATGATCATTTGCCTTGCAGGGAATACCTACTGGGTTGGGAGACTGGGAAAGACATGAGAGGGATAATATTCATTATTTATAGCCATTCCTATAGCCCTTATCACCACAGTGTCTTTAAGAGAGCACCATCGACAAGGCTCTAAATGTGAGATAAAATTTAATAATGCATTAATAACAACGTGCACTTGTCTGTGGCAGCAGCAGTTGTGACAGATGACTTAGGATGGGAAGAAAGGGGAAGTGCCACAGCTCAGTGAAGGTGGAAATCTCTGGTGGAGGAGGAGGAGAAGGTGGTAGGGGAACCAGGCAGGGCCACAGGCTCAGCAAGGGGAGAAGCCAGCCCAGAGGCACCAGGGTCTGCCCAGGAGTCAGGGCAACAAGAGACACAGGTGGGGGGTTGGCAGCTTTGCAAAAATGAACGTGTTTTAACTGCACGTTCATGAGTAAACAGGAATGTACTTGAACTGAATTATTAAAGGCTTCCCCTGCCGCCCTGCCACACACACATGAACACAAGTAGAGGCCTGCATGGCTCCTGCTCTGAGGCAACGAGAGAAGATGACCAAGCCTGGAGTCTGCCTTGTTAAAAGGCCCCACTTCAAAGCTGACACCCCAGCTAAGGAAACCTTTCTCTCACCCCTCTGGCTTTAATTTGCTATCCTTCTCTCTTGCTCACCTCCATTCACTTTTCCTGCCTCTGCCTTGAAAAGAGGCAGATTACACAGCTCTGTGTTAGTGCCAGGGAGAAGAGCCCTGGGAAGCAGCTTTATCCTCCTGCTGACAGGGCAGGATGAGGAAAGGAGGACGGTCACAAGCAGAGCCAGAAGCAGATGCACCTGGAGCAGTGCTTTTTTACAGCCACACCTGCATCTAGACTGATTCATTTCTCATTCATTGCTTCAGGAAGAGAGAAGTATTTTCCACTGGTACTACCTGCTTGTGGCTTATCATTCAGTGGTGTGAACTCCTATAGAAAACCCCTGGAATAGCAGGTGCAGCTCTGGCAATACAGGTTGAAAGGAATGAAAGGAGTTGAGAAACAAGGACAGATACAGGTCACGAGGTCTTTTTTTTTCAAAGCAAAACTGCAATTTGTAGAGGTGGATGCCCTGTGGCTGGACAGAAGGTTGTGTGTTCCTGATCACAGTGCTCTGGTCATCTCTCCCCCCACGTGCCAACAGAGTTTATTATGTATTATCCATAAAGAATCTATGTTTAAACCCATTCTCTACCTGGAGAACCAACTTCGTAAGCACCTTTGTCAGTCTCAGTTCAAATGTTCATGAGAGTTCAAATATCCATTTGTTGCAATAACCACATAAGAAAGAGATGTTGTTTGTGTTTCTTTCCTCTCGTGCTTTGATGTCACCCTGAGACAACATCTGCTTCCTAATCCTCTCTGCTTGTCCTCGTCACCAGGTCCTCCTCTCCATGCTCATTTTTCATGGAGACACCAGAACACCTCTCAGTCCTAACAGTTAAAAGAGATCCTGAAGTCCATAAAATGATGTGCAATTACTGAAGGCGTTTTAGAGGAACGATGGACACACTCAGTTGTTTCACCCAGAAGAAAATACTGCTAGACCATAAATAAAGATATGTCTGAGTAAATAGCAAAAAATCAGGATTCAGGAACTGAGAATCATGTCTGCTAAGTAGCCTTTTTCTCTTCTGTGCCAATTGATGTTATTCTAGTTGTGCTGAGTCTGTTCCCTGGCAAGGTCCATGACTGGGAGAATCTTCCTAGAGTGGGTGGTAACCTTTAGAGAGAAGTTCTTTGACATTCTGACTCTCACTACTCAGGTATTGTACACATGTCATCTTCCCACTTCTGGACACCTACTGTGGGACTCCATTTCACTGCAAGTGTCCAGGATGTGAAAATCAGTAGCAGGAAAGTCCTGGCGTGTTGAAAGCAAAATTTTTTGTGATGAATTCACCCTCAAACTACTGTAAGTTTTACAAATAGTCTTTGCAGTCCATAAATCCCCAAGCTTTAAGGGAACAGATAAGCTGGTGCAATACATCCACAGAAGCTTTAGAGTGACTGATAGTATGGTGGTCAGAGCAGACAAGGTTTAGTCAGTGTGATGGTGTGTTGCAGCTACAGCTGCTTTCTGAAACTATTAAGGCTGGAATTTTCTTTCTCTGAATGTCTCAGTTCAATATTAGGGTGGGACATGAAGTCCATAGCTAAAGCTGTCAGGAGCCATAACTCCTTTAGAGGACATATATATTTATTTATAATGGAAGTGACTGAATTTTATTCTATTGCCTGATTTCTCATACGTTAACCTACAAAAGCAACTAAAAATACTGCTGCCCCTAATTGTAAGCATGATCCCCTCAGTGGCTTCGTGTGAGCATGTGTGTTTTTATTTCTTTGTTTGGCTCAGGAAGCACAAGGAATCTGGCATCTGGTTGTGAGAAATTAGTGATTAATTCCTCTAGAGTAAATGGCTCTCAGTTGGTATTGGGCCATTTGAGCCAGCTCTTGTGCCAGCCATCACATGTTGGCGTAGGTTTTATGGAGAAGGGTGATGTGGAAGCAAGAAAGCAGTAGATACTGCACCATGTGCTCAACAGTCTGCTGAGGTGCAAATTTTGTGTGGTTTTGGTTTTTTTGTGTCTGTTTCAAGCCTAGGTAGATTTGTATGAAGCTATAACTTCCCTGCCAATAAGAAATATCATACAAATTTCTGTAGATTCAGTCCCAGATGTGAGCACAGAAGCAGGAAGAGACGAACTTTTTCTGCACACTCAACTTCCCTTTTTTCTCCTGGTATGAGCAGCATGCTGACATGTGGCAGGAAACCTTTTTTTCAAAGGTTTTGCTTCCATTGTCTTAGATTATTGGCTGGTGAATATGCACAGAACAGATGATTTGCTGCTGTGAGAGAAGGAAAAGACTTCCAAGTCTCTCTCCTGGGAAAACAGAAATAAATAAAAAGAATGAGTAAGAGCTGCAGTAACAAAGGCAGGGCAATGTCCACAGTGCACTTTGGTATGGGAGGAAAGTGCACAATTTATGATTCCAAGTGACTGGCTCACCTTTTAGGTATTTTATAAAATGAGCTCAGTAGAATGATGCAAGCATTGGCAGCAGAAGATAATGTCTCATTTCTGTTGGCTCCATCCTGTTGTCTGATTTTGCTAATTGCAAAAGCTTTAGCCATCAGAGACAACTTACAGAGACTATCCACAAATGGTGGGGAGGGAGCTTGAATGTTTTTCACTCACAAGTGCTTTAAAAGTGGAATTTCATAAATAAAACTTTTACCTCTGTGGACATACTGAGAAGGACATAAAGATCACATGTCTGCACTTTGGATTAAATTCTAAAAGCCACTAAGCGATAGAATTGAGATCAGTAGAGCTGTTCTTTGAATGCTGTGTTTGCATCACCCAACAGGGGGTAAAATTCAGAGTTGGACAGAAAGGCTAAATGGCTTTGGCTTGAGCCCTCGTGTGCTTTAGCAAGAATCAGAGTGCCAATACCAGAGCAGAGCTTTTTGGCAGCTTCTCTTTTCTCATAGCTGCCCCTACTCTTTCCAAAAAAAAAAAAGAAATTGAAGGCTCTGGCTAGCTTGGTGACAAAGACAGCATTAAGCACCTGTGTTCCAAACAGGCCTCTCTGTGTGTGTGTGTGTGTGCCACTGCTGATCCATCTGTGAAACGTGGCCAGTGCCAGTGGGGACATGCACTGGGGGTATGCAAAGCATGTGGCAAATGCCCAGTCATAAAAGGCTTGAGCAAACAGTGCTATGAAGTGAGATGGAGAGATTTTTGAAGTGACAAGAGCTTGCTTTTATCGTCTCAGGTGTTCCAAGGGTAAACATCACTGAGAAGTGAATGCCTGACCTAGGCAAATCCCTCCTTTCCCCAGGTGTTACAACTGCTGATCCAGCTCTTCTCTTCTCCAGCCGGAGTCAAGAATGGCAGGTGTGGTGGGTTTGTGTTCCTTA
>WBMZ01005813.1:0-146116 GCA_013400975.1 Atrichornis clamosus
AGGGAAGGGAAGGGAAGGGGGAACCAAACATAGTAGCAGAAATCCATTTTACGTATAAAGTTGTTGGCAATTCCGTGTTATTCTGCTCTTAGATTCAGTTTTCTAGTTCTCTTTTGCATTCACAATGCCTATTCACAAAGCCTAGATAAAATTTTCCTAGCTGTGAAGATAGTCTTAATGTATACAAGTAATTGTTATCAGCATCAAAGAGAGCTACATATTCACCTAAGGGAGTAAAGGTTGTATTTAGGGCTCATTTATTCCTTTTGTACATATTACATTTCTACATTTTTGCCATAGCTTAAGAGTACTCAGTACAGGGATGGGGATATAAAACCACATTGTAATCCTGAAATTGCTTGAGTAATGGTCTTATCCATAGTGTATGCTGAGACTGGTATTCTATGTATTGCCATCTGACACTATTCAGGTGTCAGGGGATCCATTTCCTTCTCTTTCTCTGGAATAATGACAAGAAAAATACAGTCAAAGAAAAAAGCATTATAAAGTGTCCTTGAGGACTTGTACTAATGGTTGCTGCAATGGTTGTTACAATGGTTACTCAAGTAGTGCAAAGTTATTCAGAGGATGACATTATCCAGACCTGACAAATGTGTAAAAACAGCAGGGAATATTTTAACTTCTTGCTGTAGCCCTAGTATAGATGAACTATATAAGCTTAATATACATAGCTCAGCTCTTCACTGCTGGAGAAATGCTTATTCTCAGCAACTTCAGGCTGAATCAAGATGAGCCTGAGATAATTCTAACATCTAAGCTGCTATGAAAGGCATTGTGATAGACAATCACCAAGATGTGAAAGCAACTATTGCCCTCTTCCTCTGAGGCTTGTTACTAACACATCTTTGTGAATATCTGCATAACTCTGGCTAGCTCCAATGCTACTGAAAACTTCTCACTTCTATTTGTTGCTCATAATGAACAATACCTAATAATACAGATTGTTCTAATGAAGTCAATAGTAATTTTGTGAATACTTCAAAATCGCAATGAGATTGAATCCTATACCACCCTTAAAATCAAACTAAACATCTATTGTTTTGAAAGAATTTTAGTGGGGTGAAAAATTGGATAGGTTGCAGAACTCAAATGGTTTTATTTATTTCTATGAAGTCAAGATGACTCTTCATTACCTGTTTCATTTTATGCAGAAAAGGACCCGGGATCCCAGTGGACAAGTTAAACATGAATCTGCAGTGTGTTTTTGTAGGGAAGAAAGTCAGCCTGAGCATCACTAGATGAACCAGGCAGAGTAATGCCATCAGGTGGTGATT
Source organism: Atrichornis clamosus (assembly GCA_013400975.1). Lineage (NCBI taxonomy): Eukaryota > Metazoa > Chordata > Aves > Passeriformes > Menuridae > Atrichornis > Atrichornis clamosus. The sequence goes on from WBMZ01005813.1 coordinate 1,296, forward strand.
GCTCCCCTCCATCTGGCACTTGGGAGAGTAGTTTTGGGGTTCCCAATACAAGAAGGATATTGATGTACGGGAGCAAATCCAACAAAGGCTCACCAGGATGCTCAGGGCTGGAGTACATGATGTGTGAGGAGAAGCTGAGAGTGGGTCTAAGGCAAGAGGAGATATAATTGTGCTTCAACTACTCAGTAGTAGAGCATAGGGGAGAAAGACTCATCTTGCCGGGGCAGAGTCCTCCTGAAGGTGCACAGTGATATGACAGGAGGCAATGGACACACAAGTTGCCATGGAGGAATTTCAATTACATCTGGGGATGTTTTTACTCTGAGGGTGGTCTAACACCATGACAGCCTGCTGAAGAAATTGTGGAACCTCCATCACTGAAGATGCTCATAACTGCTGATCAGAGCTGTGAGCAGCCTAATCTATTCTGGCCCTTTGAGCAGGTGGATGGACCAGATGTTCCCCACATGAACACTTCAGTCTAACATATTCTAATATTATATGATTATATGAAAAGTTTCAGGCTTGGAAAGATATCTAGTGCTATTTCTGTGACATGGCATGTATCAAACCAGTCATTTCCTTACAGAATTTTATCAAGTTGGTCAAGCATGATTTCCCCTTAGTGAATTCTCTTGCATTCATAAGTCTGAAAATGGTTCCCAGGATTAGCTGCTTCATCAAATGTTGCATATGTCAATTACATACCTAAGAAAATTAAATGCATATATAAGTGAATTACATACTTTTTCAAAGTATACAAATGTGTATTTGTTTGAAGTTCTTTGAAATATAAGATCATTTAAAATTTATCTTGTGGTTCTATAATGTAAGTGTGCAGATATACTAGATAAATCCTTATCCTACAATATATTGAGGCACAAATCTATGTGACACCTCTCTAAAAAAGAAATCAGTTAATAAATCATCTGGTGTAAAATACGTGATTCAATAACAGGTTGGCATAGAAACTATGTTCAGCATTCTCTCTAGCAGAGAGAGAGCAGTACAAAATCTTTAATACTTGCAAGCTGTTACTCTTAACTGCCTTATACTCTGAAAACTGAGGTTTACTATCTAGAGACACTTATAGGAAACTAAGCCAAATAAATCAAGATGACTGTAATTCTTACCATGAATCCTTACTGGCCTCTTTCAAAAATAACTGTAAAACATTGCAATTGAGGGTTTGGCTTTGCTGTATATTTTGTCTTTATTATTACTTCAATCCTCAGATCGAAATCCCTTGTTTAGCTTAAGGGATCCTTCAGAGTTGAGCTAATTTGATCAATAGTGGTAAAGTGAATGTGCTGATGCTCAGGGTAGTAATACTTAGGGGACTACAGCAAAACTTCTCATTCTCTATATGTTATGTGATTTTTTGCAGAGTGATTTCACTCTGCTTTTATCGAGTTTCAGTAACTTTAGTGTGACAATATGATCCAGCCTCTGGAGTGTAGATAGATTGAGTATAAAAAATGGACATGTTGTCCCATTAAGGGAGATAAACTAACATACTTAAATATCACCGCTGGAGATGGCATTTGGAGACCAAACCCCACATTTGTTGCCATCTTTTAGTCAGCAGAAGATAATTAAATAAATCAAGTTAGATAAATTCAGTCTTTATTTTGTAACAGAATTCTTCCAATTATCAGTAATGAGAATTATGGAACAATATAGAACAAAAAATTACAAGAGTAGACAATATTTAAGGAAATTTGTAGAATTTATCTCGTTAGTCCTAACTAGGTATTATTTTTCAATTATATATTGTGATTTTGTCCATATTAAATATGTCTAAATTAATCTGATTACAGCTTCATGGGTCAAGCTCAAGCCTCTGTTATACATATGTAAAAACTCATAAAAATGAAAGTGGAATAGAATAGATTACTTTCAATAATTTCAAAAGTCATCAATATCTCATGTTAGTGCTTTTACAATTTCTTACCTCAAATGTTAAATACTCATTAGAAAAATTGTGATTTTTAGGTCAGATCACAATAATGTGACATTTCTGTAATAAAACTAAATTAGTATACATTTCTTTATATAGATGAATTTGTATGCATTTATGTAAATATGTTTCCCTGTTTAAAATAGGAATTAATAGTGATCAGAGTGCACATTAGAAATAGGGAGGATAGAGACTGATAAGTGGTAGAAGCTTAATTTCTGCTTTAATATGAAGGTGCTCTTAATACTGTGCATTCCTATTCCTTGTGAAAGACTGAAACTGAAGACAACAAAAGTTATAAAAGGAAATCATACTGAGACATGAGGATGTAACAATAACACGTGCAACAATAGTACTATTTTTTCATTCAATTACAAATAAGCTTTTTATGGAGAAATACTCTATATTATTTTTAAGTGGAAAACAATTATTTATGTTTCTGTGAACATATTTAGGAAAACGGTTTGATTATGTACTCTAAACACTTCAATTATGTGAAATGGAAAAAAACCCAAACATATTTAGTCTGATTTTTTTCCCCTTTCTAATTATAGCCATATTTTCACTCTTTGATGGAGTTGGGTACCGTATGGTATCTATAACATTGAAACAACTCCAGCAATCAAGGCTGTGTCCACCAAAGGATTAAATCTTTGTTCTTTCACTGCTTTTATTAATGAAAGTGATTTTATATGTAATGCAATATAAAAGTACTTCAATTATTGATGGCCCAGAAAAATCTAATATAGGGCATACTTTATCTGTAAAGGAGAAGGAAGCTAAGAAGAAATAACAGCATCTTGGGAAAGTGATATCTTCAGGAAAATGGCTAAAGGCATGTCTTTTCCCACCTTATGTAACAGTTTAATGTTGTTAATAAGACATTTTAATGAAAGAAACATTATTATGGGAGATGGTTATGAACATTTGGTATATTCTCTTGAAGATTTGTTTCTGATATTGATATTTCTTGGACTGTGACAGATGAAACACTGATAGTTTATATATCATATTATTTTAAGATGTACAAGGTTTGCCTCAAGCCACAACAGTGATTCTCAAAATGATAGGGAACATTTTATCAGATGAAAGACACTCTATGCTGAAACAAAGTACATAGTTAAGTTTAGAATGATTAGAAATAGAAGTTCATACATCTTTCTTGAACCATGAGGTAACACAGGAAGCAGAATTTCCATAGGTTACCTTCAGAGGTGATTACAGCTCTTAGGGTAAAAAGCTATGATTGAGTCACAGTCCTTCAATATTTCGTATTGTTTCAGGGGGGTGTCTACATATACAGTAATATGGTTAGTTTCTTCATTAGCTGTATTTACATTAAGTAAATTCTACACAAATTATTTAGGAATACAAGCACAATACAAGGTATTTTTGTATTTTGTACACTTTTGAAGTCCCTGAAATCTAGTTTAAACCTGGTTGCAATGGCTCAAAAACACTCAAATGCTCTTGTGAACTGTCTAGTTAAGATGGTCAGAGAGAAGATAAAAGCAGGACAGTTGGGAAATAGAGTAGACGGAAACTATCCCATTGTCAGAGAAACTTAATATGAAAGTACAGGATAGCATTAGCAACAACTATTAGGATCTCTCACCTGAAGTTCCATCTATTTTATTTCATTTCCCATTTGTATAGATTTTCATCTTATTCACTTTATTTCAACTCTGATCCAAGGTTATTTGTCTAAACAACTTCTTTACACTTAGAGTTTAGCTGAATCCTTTAATAGAGATGCATTTGTTACAGGTTTTCCTTACAATGTCTTTTTCAACTTGTCATAGTATAACCCCAGCCAACAACTAAGCCCCACCCAGTTGCTTAATCATTTCCCCTCAGTGGCATGGAGGAGAGAATTGGAAGGGTTAAAATGAGAAAACTCGTGGGTTGAGAGAAAGACAGTTTAATACACAAGGCAAAATCCAACCATGAAAGCAAAGCAAGGAATTCATTCACCACCTTCCATTGTCAGGCAGGTGTTCAGCCATTTCCAGACAAGTAAGGTTCCACCACGTGTAACATTGCTTACGAAGTCAAATACCATCACTCCAAACAGCCTCCTTTCCTTCTGCTTCCTCCAACTTTATATGCTGAGCATGATGCCATATGATCTGTGTTATCCTCTGGTCAGTTGGGATTAGGTCTCCTGGATGTGCCCCCTTTCAGTGCCTTGTGCACCCCCAGCCCCTGAGCTGGGGGGGCAGAGAAGAGGCAGAAAAGGCCTCGGGTCTGCGTGAACACTGCTCAGTGTCTACAAAAACACCCCTGCATTAATCAACACTATTTCTAACACAGATCCAAAACACAGCCCCATGCCGGCTACCATGAAGAAAATTAACCCTATCATACTCAAAACCAGAACAAAACTTTAGGTGAGCAATAAGGTGCTCTGCATGCTAGGTTTTTTTGCATTCAGACAGGCTATAAATTGCACTACCAGCACAAATGTAACCCCCAAATTTTCATGAAAATATATCTCATTGTTTTCTATTGAATGGACTAAAAGGAAACCAAGTCAGATACATCCTTTAATAACTTGCCTTTGCTTACTGATGTTATGTTTGTGAAAAATAAGCTTATGATATGTTTCTCACTGATGGCAATAAAAAGTAATATACCACAGTCAGTGGAACTTCAGAATAATAAAGAAAGTTAGAGCTCATTGCAAAGTCCTTGAAACAAGTGGAAATATTTATGTTGTCCTCAGAAGGAGATGGCACTGGTACTACAATACAAGAAATTCCTTAAGTATCTTGGCTTCTCATTCTATGGAATCAGTTCAGAAATATAATTTTGCCACTACATGAAGAATATAAACAATAACTCTTTATGCTGAGTAAGTGAGCAGGATGATGAAACATTATTAAATGCTTCAGAGAGTACTTGTGCTAGACATGCAGCTAAGATCCCACTTGACTCTGGAATTAAAAGGCTTTAAGTCTCATAGGAGTTTTCCATCAAATGCAATGTGCTTTATCTCAGGCCTTGGAAAAGAGACAGAGGATCTTTTTTTTTTTTAATAGTGTGTGTGTTTGTATCTCACATCATTATCCTTCAGATACTTTTTAGACTTAGAAAGTCATATTTAAAAAACATTTAAAGTTAACTGGAGAGGGTTAAAAAGGGAACACTGAAGAACAAAATATATTCATTAGCAAAGACTGAACATTTAGAATCAGGGAAATATATGTGGCAATTACACTATAAGCCACTGTACTATACCTATGCTCTGCACTTTTTTTTTTGCCTTTTCTGATTTCAATTTTCTGAAAGTTGATATGTAACATTTGATATCCAAGAGAAACCAATGTATGTGGACATTTTAGCTTTACTCTCTTCCTCCAAACTTAATGTATTTATGAAAGCCTTCAGCTGCAAGAATTCTGAAATGTAATTAGGCCAATCACAAACGTCACGGTCTTAAAATACAAAAATTAAGAAGTTGTCTAATACCTCACACATTTGGCAGATGGGTACCCATACACCTCCTACTTCTAATGATACAATCAGCCTTTGAAACACTAATATTAAATGTATAAGAATAGATCCTTTCAGATTAAAAAAGGAAAGAGCAGAAATGGTACTTTTCACTTTTTCTTACAAAACAGCTCAATGCTAAAAATTCTCAGCCAATTAAAAGAGAGTAGTTACTGTGCTAAGCTGTTTGCTTCTCCAAGAATGCTTTCTTTCCAAGGGTCTTGTTTATATTTCAATAAAGTCATTCTAAATAATATACTTGATTACATTTTTTATGTCTAAAGTATGGTCTAGAGTTTATATTGTATATTCTTTAACTCAAATTCAATTTGTTCTATAAACAGAATTTGTTTATGCAACTGATGAATTGGCATCAAATTAGGTCAAACACTGTTGACACTGTTTGGAGCTGTAATTGGTTTCTCTAATTGGTAACTATAAACCAGAATGTAATTAGCTCAGAGTGAGTACACTCTGTGCTATTAACCAGTAAAGTTTGGGATCCCTTGGGAAAGCTTTGCAAACTGTACACTACAAACAGGATTAAAAGTCTATCAACTTCTCTTTTGCTGAGAAATTTATTTTGTAGAGACAGAAGTGTAATAACATATTTTTGTCAAACAGCAAACAAAACGGTTAACAACTCTACCTTGATATGAAAGCCTCCATCTCAGCGAACAGAGTTGAACATTATATCTTTTTCTTTACTGTAAGTGAAAAATCAGACTTCAGATATAGTATTCTTGACTGAAGTGTGATCAAATTATGTGTATCCTTTAAACAGTTCTATCTCTAGTTAACAAAATTATATAGAAGTGAGGAAAAATCATGAAATTTTTAAGACTAAAAAGCTTTATGCAAAACCAGTACTAACAAAATTATATGCCAACTTGTTTGGGATGATCAAGTATATCTTCTCCTCTCAGGACATAACTAATAGAAAAAGTACGTGACCACTTCCAGTGACTGGAGTCAGACTGATCTTAATTTGATCATGATCTGGAAGAAATGCTGTCTATATGACCACTTATTGAAGGTATACTGTTTCTTTGCACAAGTCATAAATTGTACAGATATGCAAATAAGACAAGAAGGAAACTCAAAGAGTCGTCTGCTCTGTCTCTAAGGTAGGTTCTGCAACAGCATTGGTGGATTTTTGCCTACACTTTTCTTACACTCTCAAAAACAAAGATTGCACAACATTCTTAAAAATATCCTGGGTTTGTTATGCTTTTGTTTCCATTCTCTTCCCTTGATTTATGAACTTCATAATTTCATGACATTACATTTTCTTTCACCATCTCAGTGCATCCTTTTCAACTTCAGAGTCAACCTAGAGCACCTTTTTGATTTGTCTTGTGGCTCCTTTATATCAAATGATTAACAAAGCCTTAAAATCAGGAGTGGGGTGAGAATTTACAGCTATAAACCCTGACCAAATATAGCTGACAAGCTCAAGGGTACCTCACAGAATCACAGAATCAAAGTTCAAAACACCCTATTATGGGCAGGGACACCTGCCACTAGACCCAGTTGGTCAAAGACCCATCCAACCTGGCCTTGAACACTTCCAGGAATGGGCAGTCCACAACTTCTCTGGTAAACCTCTTCCTCTGCCTCATGACCCTCACTGTAAAGGATTTCTTCTTAATATCTACTGTACACCTGCCCTCTTTCAGTTTAAAGCCATTAGCTCTTGTCCTATCACTTTCTGGCCTTGTAAAAGGTCCCTCACCAGTTTTCTTTTAGGTCCTGTCCAAAAACTGAAAGGCATAATATTAATGTACAGTTACAGAAGTTAATTTTGTGTTGCTGCTTATTAATTTGGTGGTCAGATATATCAAGTCTTTCTTGAAGCTCAAGACTCAAGTTACAAATGAACAAGAGAGACTAGACATTCTCAAGTAGCACAGCATTTTACTACAAGCCTGGGTCAATCTAGTTTAGAGAGCAGTTGTAGTCCAAAGAGAAACCCTAATTGAAAGTACTGTCTAACAAAGTATCCAGAGTTGCAATTATACTTGGGTACTTTTTTTCCCTCTTTCTCAATTTGTCTGTTCTTACAGCAAAGGTGTGGTGACCTGTATAGTGATGAATCAAACTCAAAAATATGTGCATGTCTAGTGGCATCGTGTAAAAAATTTGGTGTAATGAGACCACAGTGAAACATCTTCTTCTGGGCTACTCATTGAATCATAACTATCAGTGGATTTTAAATTTCTTGGTATTTTGTTTGGTAAGTCCTACTAATATTGAAAGAAGGAAAATATTGTTAATTATCAATATTTTTCATGTGACGAAAATATTATCTATGTGAATATTAAGTAACTTAAATATTGTATGCTCAAGGTTAAATATTTTTTAAAGCTTCCAATTTTCAGAAACAATAAAGTCTTCTTTATCAAATCAGGTCTTTTATAAACAGAATAATTATAAAAGCCTGTACTTTTCTTTTTGAAAAGAGTGCATAAAGTAGCACATAAATATATTCATGAATATTTTAAATTTAAAGTATTTTTAATTCTTTGATTCAGAGTGTAAATTCATATGGATTTTCCACTCTATGGGGCACAGAAATAAAATGCAATTAAAAGAGAAAAAGAAGGCCAAAAGGGACTTTGAAAGATCATCCAATCCATTGAAAAAGTCCAGCAGAAAATTGAAATATGTTGAAAATTTGTCTGTAGAATGTTTCACATTATGTTCAGCCTTCTATTAATTATTTCACTTCTAGATCAGAAATGCATCAGTTGCTATGAAATGTAACAATGAGGATTTTTTATTTTTTCCCAATATTTTAAAAATTAGTGTAGGAAAAATCTTGACCTTAACTGTGACACACTGCCTCTCTTTAAATAAAACAAGTTTGAATATTAAAGCATCGTGCCCAACCCAACAAATCAAATATGTTCTCAGTGTTAAGCCTCAGTAGATTTGTTTTATTTGTTCATTTCAGTTTGCCTACAGTACATCAGGTTAGAGATTGCTTAAATCTGAAAATGTCCATATCTTGGAGTGTATAAACTAAACATTCAAATTCTCTTTATCTTCTTTACATAATACTAATTTGTTTGCTCTCAACTCTGAATCAAGAAAGAGCTGTGAAATATTAATAATGCCCATATTACTCACCATGTAAAACTTACGCACCCAACAGGCATTTGAATTGTTGGATGCAATAGATACATTTCCTTAGTGCCGCTTCTGTTCCGTTTCATGTATATGCATTTATCTCTGCTACCTAGGGGTCTGAGGGGATGTTGTGATTCACAGTGAAGACAAAACGAAGAGTCACAGCATCACTAGGCAGTATCTACAGGGACTTTTTAATATTTTTTTAAGATATCATTGTCAGTACTTTTATAATGCTGTTAATAATTTGATTTGATGATCTGTCTCAAAGGGGACTTCCAGATGACATTTTTCCTGATAATAATAATTACACACTCATGGGCATAACCAGATCTTCAACAGCAATTAAACGAAAAGTACATATGTACTACGAGTTAAGAACCTGCAGAGCTCTTGTTGAAAAATAAGCAATAAAAAGCCCAAATCCAAACAAAAAGACAAGAGACTCACTTTTAAATGCCTTGGTAAAAATGTAACTCCTTTCACTTGTAGCTGTAACGTTGCTTGATATTTGGTATGATTAGGATTACTTTGCTTATAACCAGTATCATACTGAACATCTTCATGCATGGCCTTTCTGTTATTTTATGTTATCTTTTTCAATCAGCAATCGAGACCTGCTGCTTGAGATCAAGACTCACATAGCTCAATATTCTATTAGAATTTTGAATTCAAGTGTTGTCTAGTGGAAACAATGACATTTGGAAGATGATTAAAGAACTCTGCACCAAGAAAACACTGGAGAAATATGACCATACCATAAGTCTAAAAACTATAGGAGTCTCCTTTTTCTAAAATTTTGCTGCAGCAGCAAATGAACAGAACTCTAGGGGTGAAGTAATGGTGAAAGGAATAGGAACTTAGGGGACATTTTCCTAGACTTCTGATGAAAGGGAAGACATTTTTTTCAAGGTTGTAAAGTTTGTGTTGCAGCCAGGTCTTTAGCTGGTATATGCAGGGAACCCTCCCTAAGAAATTAGGACAGCTGTACAGTAGTTCATCTGACAAAGTGAGGAGATATCTCTGAAAGTAAATTTCCTAGTCTGAACAGCGGAGCTTTTAATGATATTTGATAAGGGAGAGTTGAGAAAGAGAGAAATTATGCAGACACATTAAGAAAGTGGCCCTCAAACTTCCTATGTGAAAACAGAACAACTGGTGGTCCATTTCAAATATTGTAGCACAAATGCATCAGTATGGGAAACAGAATAGGAATTAGAAATTCATGAATTGTCCAAAGTTGTAATATCAGTGGGGGTTAGAGAGTTTTCATGAGATAGTAGACATGGCTGGAGTGCTGTACTGAATGGACATTGGCTCCATTAAAGGAGCATGCCAGCTAGAAGCAAGAATTATGGTATTTGATAAAGATGAGTTGAAAGGCATTAGTACAGGGTAAGGAGAAAGACTCATCTTGCAGTTGCAGGGTCCTCCTGAAGGTGTACCGTGATAGGACAAGAGGCAATCGACACAAAATTGCCATATGGAAAATTCCAATTACATCTGGAGATATTTTACTGTGAGGGTGGTCAAACAGCTTGAGGGGCTGCTGTAGATGTGGAACCTTCGTCCCTGAAGATGCTCACAACTCAGCTGGTCAGACCTGTGAGCAGCCAGGCCTATGCTAGTCTTTCTTTGAGCAGGTAGATGGACCAGATGACACCTAAAGAGCCAACCTGTATTATTAGATAGTTCTACAACTATTTTGTAATAATTAATAATTAATTTTGTAATAGTTAATTTAGATGTTCGTGATTTCTGAGAAATAATAGTGCTGTTTGCCAAGAAACTAATTCAGTAGGGTAGTGGTTCTGATGATGTTTTTTAACAATAGGGGAAAATGTATCTGCTTGGTAACCAGTTGTTTGTTACTACCTGCCTATCTCTGTCTTCCAGGAAGCTCTGATTTTCATAAGTATTAGGGGTGCTTTTACTTTTCTACATCTTTCTATTATTTCCAAACTCTTATTTTAGATATAAACAAAAAATATTATATATTTATGTGTAATCAAATGAAAGCCTGATTTGTGTATCGCTACAGCCTCTGAGAGATTTGACATTGAACTGAAAGGAAAATAACTCTGGTAGAAAGTAAATACAGAAATTTCAAATGAAATAAAATGACTGAAAATGCAAGTAAGAATCAAATTCTGCCAGCTGCATGCCACAAGAGAATAAAGCAGAGTAAAGAAAACTCTTTAGTTCTACTACAACTAATCAAAATCCTTGCCATCTCCTAAGTATTATTTCTGTCTTTCCCTTTGAGTAGATATTTGCAAATACCAGTTCCTGAAATACTTTTTTTGTAATTTCTGTATCCTTTCTCATGCAAGCTTCTATTATCTCTCTTATGAATCCAATAGCTCAACTATTTTCATTCTCCTCTTCTGAGAGAATCTTATCAGATCAACAATCATGTTCCATGACTCTTAGTTTTTCTGTATTTCATGTCTGCCTAAGTAGAATGGCATATCCTCAGCATAACATTCAGTGCAGCTTATCATATTCTTACATTTTGAATAACTTCTGCCTATTTAGCAACCATACTAATCTTCACAAATTTTTTTCCAAGTTATTTCATATGAATAAAGAAAAGCATAGCTATAGCTCTCATTGTTTTCCTGCTTTGTGTTTATGCATAGCAGCATTTCCTTATTTCTGCTTATTATGTAAGTTCTGATGGAAAATCTCAGTATTTTAGTTTCTTTTACTGAAAGTGTCTTTAAATAGGTCAGTAGTGTACTGAAGTATAAATAAATTATAATTATTAACTACATATAAAAGTATTGGAACTCAAGCCACTTTAAAAAGTAAAGTAAGGTTCTAGAGAGCAGAAATTAAAGAGCTCTGTAAATAAAAAATATGAATTTCAGTTTACTTATATTTGTTACTTCTGCAATAATTCTAGCTGAAACATTATTCTTCTAGACAATATGAGGATTTGGAACTCAGCTCATCCTCAGAACCACAGGGAAAAAAAAAGGCATATCTTAAATTTAAGGCACTAATTTAATAGTTTTACCTCAGCACGTCAACAATATGTAATTGTAGTTCATTAGGTATTTATATAACATTGCAGTATCATTGTAACCTTCCTCAGTCTTTTACTGTGAATAAGTAAAAGGTTAAAAGAGTAGGTTTTGGCAGCTTACCTTTGGGCTTTCTGTAGCCTTAATACTGAAGGCAGAGTGGGCCCGTTCACTTTCTTTTCTCTGGGATAGGGTGGCACAGGGAGGTTTGAGTTTCTCTTATCTCTTAAACCCATGTCTGACCGCCACATATTTCTTAACCTTTCTAATGAATAAAGAATAATGATAAATAGCTGAACATCTTGACTGAAAATAATACAGAAATTTTGTAAAGACTCTTAGTGACCATTGGTAGATCTCATGGTTGTGTCTACAAAGGAAAAAACTAGGCTGAGTTAAAAGCCACAGTGTGGTTAATGAAAAGAATCAAATATCAGTCCAGCTGAATTTATTTCATAATTTCTTTAAAAGAATAAAATAAAACAAATTTTTGTGTAAAAAGAGAAATTTGCCAACTCATTCAAAATTCAACATTTACCACTGAAGCTGTCAATTAAATATATATTACAAAAGTAAATATGTCATGTTTATTTGGTTTTGGCAATACATATCCAAGTCTGGTTTTCTACCAGTAAAAGTTTTCATTCAAAAACTCTCAGAAGGAAAAAAATTCAGCTATATGGGTCACTTGATAAGACAATATTTGAAGAAATATAATTTGAAAGTCTGTATCTTTATTAGAAAAGCACTGTCTTTTAGCAACACAATGTCTAAAACTAACATGTAAATTAAATTTTGAAGGTAACTGGGACAAATTAATGAAAGCAGTAAAAAGCACAGAAAGGGAAGCTACTGTGGAAAGTGAATTAAAATGGGAAAGAAAATCATCTGTGGCATTGCAAACCACAGGGGCTTTTGCACTGTGTGTAGGTCTGTCACTTGCACTGCCAGTGCTGTATTTGCAGAGTTTACCTTCTCTGTAGCATGTCTGCCATTGATGTATTGCAGAAAGGCTACCCTGCTAAATACATGTAAATACATCATTTCTGAGACTAAATGGTGTCAACACAATGCAATAAAAGGAATTAATCTTTCCCCAGATTATGTTAGCTAAAAAATAGGGCCATAAAAACTGATTACATGAGATTGTTACTTTACAGAGGAAAAGAAAGTCTTCTGTAAAATGTCCTTTGCTAGGAGAAAATAACCCAAAGATTGTCAAGTAATGAATTAAGCAATATTTGAGAGAAACAAACAGAAGTGTATAGTTAAATATTAGAGTATTTAAGGTGGTCTTTTCAAAAGATGAGCATTGAAACTGCTTTCTTTCTGTTTTTAACTGTTCACTGTATTTGAATCTATCTGTGTTTCTAGTGGATTGTCTTCTGAAGGCCTTAGAGTGAGAGTGTCAATCTCCCTGGAAAATTTATTACTGAAGAAACTATATTTGGTTAAACTGGCACATTTCTTCAAGTGTGCTGGAATCATGACATTCCTGTTGTTCCTAACAGACATTTTAGCTAAGAGAGCACAAATGCACAGGAATAAAAGCAAAGAAACCAATGGAAAAAAGAAAATAATGAGGAAGAAACATGCTTGATGTTTTCTTTTTTCCTGGAAATTTATCTAGGAAAATTCCATGCAAGGTTTTGATATATCAGACAGTGAAGGGTAGGAAAGTTTTAGGCAAGATATTCTCACAAGATAGAACTGCTCTTTAAGATAAAATAAGTAGAATAAATAAATGCTAGAAATAGCCTGACAAATAATTTAGTGATAGAATTCTTCATTCAGATCAAGCAGATTATATTTTAAAACACTAGAAAGGCAACACTGAAATATGTTAAGGGTTCTGGCTGAAAAATAAATAGTAATGTCTCTCAATTTTGAAAATGCCACTTTCTCATTCAGGTATTTGTAACATTAAATCAATGTCACAGAAATAAACAATTCAGTATTAATATCGGGAATATCTTACAAATTAAAAAGAAATAATTTCTTCTATTTGAAATGAAACACAAATACAAGGGAGGAACGAGAAAAAATATAAAATCATTAATAGGGATGAAATAGATTCTTTCTCTGGATATAGAAAATGAGAATAGAATAGAATAATAGAATATTTCAGCAGAAAGGGAACTGCAACAATCATCCAGTCTAGCTGCCTAATCAATTCAGGGCTTACCAAAAGTTAAAGCCTATTGTTAAGGGTATTGTCCAAATGCTTCTTAAAAGCTGACAGGATTGGAACATTGGCCAGCTCTCTAGGAAGCCTGTTCCAGGGTATGACTACCTTCTCTGTAAATAAATGCTTCCTAAAATTCAGCCTAAGCCTCCCTTGGTGCAGCTTTGAGTCATTCCCATGTGTCCTGCCCCTGGATCCCAGGAAGAAGACCTCAGCACCTCCCTTTCCACCTCCCCTCCTTAGGAAGATGTAGAGAGCACTGAGGTCACCCCTCAGCCTGCTTCTCTCTTCGAGACAAGCCCAAAGTCCACAACTGCTTCTTATTGTATAAATTAAAACAGATTTCCTTCCATCTTACTCAAAATATGTTTAACGTGGAATATCCTGTAATCATATAATATATATGAGATAAATAAGAAAGATGTTGAAAACATGAGAGATATTGTACTTATTATCTATTGTAACCAGTGGAACAAGTGTACTGATTCTAATGACAGATATTTTTATGCTGGAATTAATATTATTCATTTCACCATTCCACTCCACAAATTAACTCACTTAAAAAATGTATTTTCCATAAACTGTGAAATGTTTAATCTTAAAAGAAACCACACAAAAATAACCTATAAAGATCAATACTTCAGTTGAAACTACAATTTCAGATTTTAAATGGTCCACACCAAGCTACCTCGTTCCAAGTCTTGTTTAGTTTGATTTGTGCTATTAGCTGTCTTCGCCTTCTATGACCACTCTAGAGTTGCTATTAAATATTTAACTATAATAATGTTCTTAATATCTGACCAGAATTCAAAATTGTAGGAGAAAATATCTCTTATATGGTGACCCGTATATGTATGCAATGAAGGTTAAATGTTAAGAAGGTACTTGGTCTTTGCCTGGGTGTGATTGATTATCATGTAATCACATCCTGTCTGAATTAGGCAGGTTCATGTTCTACTGCACAGGGAAATATGTTCCATCTTTGAAGAGATGTGTATATCATATCCATATATTGTAGAATTTGTTTGTGCCTATATATACTATAAATTACATACAAAGTCAATTAAACTAAAATTAATTTATCATAAATTTATGTATTATAAGTACACTCACTATTGCAAATACACTATTTAAATTTATATAAAAGCATTTTTGCTTATCGCCAAGTAGCTCCTCCTAACTCCTGATGCAATATTTTCATTCTTACTGTATACAATAAGAATATCATTTGAATAAAGTTTAGTAGTTTAATTTCTTTCTGAATTCTTCAAACTCATTCACTTTCCTTTGTATTTTTATTATTTTTTTCCTACTGTTATAAAAATTTTATAAAACTAAAAGATAAGGTAAAAGACAAAGAGTTGCTAAAAATTCTGTTGCCAATAAGTGAATAGAAATATAAGGAGGAGGAAATGACCAAATTGTTAAATCTCTTGCTTTTTTTGCCATTATTCTTAAAAGGCTGTAGGCTTCTTATACTGACCTTAAAGTGCAAGATCTTGGAATTTATGTGGACTTACAATGGTCTGAAACAATTTTAAAAATATCTAGCAATGGTCTAGTAGTCAAGTGACTGTTACCCAATCTATTCTAGCTTAAGTTCAGAAAAACCTTGTATAGTCTAATAAAGTTAACAATTGTTGCATAACAAAGAACATCTGACATTGTGTATGTTAGTGTGCAACTTTTTTTCTGGAAACAAATATGAATGAAAAATGTTTTAAGCAAATTTTAAGCCCCAAGAACAAGTAGGAACAGACTGTCACTATGAGCATCAAAATTGCTTCCTGCAGACTCAAGAAGCTTAAGATCTGCTGAGACAATTTATCTCTGAGCATTGATACTGCTGACCTTAGGATGCAGGAGAACCATAAACCTCTTTCTCTCCATAATCCCACTGCAAACTCCTGTTTCCACAGTACACGGCCAGCTGTGTACTGAGTCAAGGCCCATCTCTGCTATGGCAAAAGTGCGTAGTTTTTCCTGAGACTGCTAAAAAAGAACTTTGAGTAAATCTGTCAAAGAACAAGAAAATAATATTGCAGGTACCAGGAGAACTGTTGACTTGTGATCATCAAAAGGTAAAGCTCCAAATAACTCTGACATGAAAATATATAAAATTCTAAAGGAAAAAAAACCCAAACAAAACAAACCCACCAAAATACCTAATAACATAAACAAGATAACAAAAAAGCGACCCCCCAAAAACAACCAACAAAACAACAGCAACAACAAAACTCAAAAATAAAGCCCAACAAAAAACCCCCAACAGTACAAGAAGTAGAGCAAGGAGTAATCAAATTATTTGGTCAGCTCAACAGTTTTGGCTGGTTATTAATTATGTTTAACAAGTATATTGTTATAAGGTTCTAGAAACAAAAGCTTACTGAACTGAAAGGCAAGACAACATTGTTGGAGTAACTGTTCACGTTCCTGGAACAAGGAATAAGAAGGTACCAAGGAGGTAGGAGCAAGGAGGAATACGTATAAGGACAAAGAATCAAAGACAGGAGTTGGAAAGTATGGATGAAATTTGCAAGATGAGGTAAAACAAATAAACGATCCAAACTCCCAAAACCTCAAATCAGAACAGCTAAGACAGGAATAGGAGTGAGACCCTTAGAAGTGCAGCTGCCATCAAGTGGCACACAGAAAAACTACCAAGTCAACAAGTGACAGATTTTATATACAAAGAATAAACCACCAGTCAGGCAAACAGGCTGGTTCTTTGTCTCCTGACCGACTCTTGTCAGGCAGCTAACTGCAGCTCAATTGCCTGGACCTGACATGGACTGACAGCTGCCATGTTTGATGCTTCAAGCTTCAGAAGCCCCAAGTGATTCTTGCTGCACATTTTTATTTTAGTTCTCCTTGTATTCCCTGCTTTAGAATAAATATAAACTCTGAGTGAAGCTTTTTTTCTCATGATTGAGACACCTCAAATATTTCTCTTTCCTTTGAATTGCCTACTGCCTACCAAAGTATAAGCTCAGGACTAGGATTTTAATTCCATCCAACCAGTGTTCTCTCCCCTCTCACTACATACATACATTTTTGTATAAAATATCTTGAGAAGCAAACACACAGACAAACCTCAACCAGGTGTATCTAATTTGAATAGTCAATGAGCTAATAAGGTACTGAAGGCAGCAGAAGAAACTCATCAGCTAAAGGCAACTTGATCAGAGTCATGTTTCCATAGAAAGAAAGATAAAAGGGGGAAAAGGAGGAGATAGTTGCATTGAATTTAGTTAAGAAAAAATAGTGTATAAAAAAGCAAACTTTTTTAAACGTGAAGCTTTGGAAAATTTACAGACTGAAAAACTAATATTTATTCTTCCTGAAACTGTGTAATGGCTTCAGAATTGAAAGCATTTTTAAAAGAGATGAAATAGAAATTAATTTAAAGCTAAACAATACAAATAAAACAGTAAAGAAGTCCATCCCTATATAAAAAGCCACAAAGTCCTTTGTAGCTAGGATTTCTTCATTCAGGTATGGCTAGAGTAAAAGGAGAGTTTAGCAGAACTACAGTCTTGGACTCAGTGCTGCTAAGTCTAAACAACAGATTAATTTTTCCTGGGATGAACCCCAATATGGTGACTATTTATGAATAGTCTTATAACTTGCAGGTTAAATAACTTGTTTCTTAGATATTTTTTTCACATCTGTATAATCTATTTTAAAAGAGTAAGTACAAATCTTGCTGCATTTTGTAGACTATAGAGGTTGACTATACAATACTATGATTTCCATGAAAGGAAAACTCAGGAACAAGTCACACGTGGGAACAGTGGTCATCTGCAACTGTGGTGGTGTGCAGATGTACAAGTATCCCCTTGCATGTAACAAAGTAATTCTAGGGGCATATCAGATGCTATTATCTAAATCAAAGGTTACAAAAAACATTATCTCAAGATCATTCTTGCCTTGATGTTGGTACTTGCAATAATTATAAACTGTAAAAACGGAACAAATCTAGGGCCTCGTTCAAATATTTTTGTAATCTTGATGCTGAAGGGAAGGACCATGGAAATGCCCTTCTGCAACCACGGCTTCTGGAGCAGGTAGGTATGCTGTTAAGAGAGATATTATTTTGGGAAACTATAATCTGTCTTTCCCTCATCCTTAATGTGTATACAAAATTCTTTTTACTGTGCTGGTTTCTATGAGTCTTTACTGAGGTAGATCGGTGGGATTAAGTTCAAAAATTTTGAAACTCTGCCACTCTTGGATACTTCCTGGTAATGAGATGGCTTCAACAAATAAAATTAAACTGTTTGAAACGGGAAAGAAGAAAACACAACTAAAATATCAATTCTTAAAAAGTGAACATTTGAACACCGAATACTAAACTTGGGATTTTACTGTTTCAGAAACTCGATTGTAGGTATTATTTGAACACTGTAAAAGTCAAACAGGTTTTTAAGACTGTGTGAGTAGGAGCAATGGAAATGCACAACCAATGATTCTCATTTGCGTCCAAATTTATATGACCAAAGTTATCTACTGACTCAGTGTAGCACCAAGTCACTCAACAGTCTTAGAGCCCTTTATTATATCTATAAAATACTATTTGAATAAAAACTTTCTTTGCACCTTGAGAAGGTAATGAGACACTACAGATTTGGAAAGAGTATAATGGCATTATAGCTGTAAGTTATCTTTAAGAGCCTCATTCAGAACACTTCCTAAATGAATTGGAGAAGTGGTCTGTGAAATAAATGGGGGGAGTTATCTGAGACCTCAGACTCTGTCATGAAAATGAAGCTACAACATTTAGTTTCATTAGGACATTAAAGTCAATGAGTATACTTTGTATCTTTCTAGAAAAGCTTTAGAAGGAAGAAAGAGCCAATATATCTTAAAGTAAAAAAGTGGTTTATATTTTTGAATTGCTATGTTAAAAAATCTGTACAGATTCTTCAGAAAGTTCTGCAAAAATGGTTCTAATTTTTTCCAGAAAAATTATGGTAAATTATTAATATCTGGATATCTGAAATAGAACCCAGAATATTTAAATTCATTAGAATCCCTTAAAAAAGATATGCTTTAGAGTTTTAAAATAAATTACTTTTACCCATTTTTTTTCAAATAAAGCAGATGATTTCTAACTCCATTCCTGAATCTCTATATTATTTGTTTTGTATGACTGAAACCAGCATAGAGGAGATTATTGGAGAAGGGAGAACATTTTGTTGTTTTCCTCTAGACTGTACTGAATTCAAAGGCCATGTCAATAGAACTCTTTCCATTACCTACAGTGAGCTTTTGATCATGCCATAACTTTATACTTCAAAGGATAGCGCTCTCTCATCCTTTAAGGTTTTTCCCTCTTTCAGGTATCACAACTTTGCTTCTCTCTATGCCTCCTTTTTTATGTTTCTTTCAGAAAATCTTGGCCCACTTTTCCTTCTTTATTACAGAAGATTTTATGGAAAGTCCAGCTGATATAACTGCACAAGGCAGCAGAGAACTCAGAGAAATAAACAAAATAATTCTATTCACAGCAAGAGGCAGACATCACAACTTTTCTTGAGAGACCAAAGACCCACCTTCACTCTGTTGTCCACAAGAGAGTCAAAACTTTTGCTTGCCCTGAATACCATCTTTGGTGCTTATATCCAAAACCAGATGTTCATATATGAAAGAGATGTTCATATATGAATTCCACCAGATTAAACTACTCGCCTTAATCTAAAATATAGGATAATTGCATAAAAAGTAGGACATTTAGATTATCTCCTTCCTTTTTATTTTTTAATTGATTTTATTTCTGTGTTAGTGAATGCTTTAACCTAACATGAAATTCATCATTATCATAAATTGAAAGTATATCATGCCAGACAGGTGGCTGGTAAACTTTCTTGAAGGATGACATTTCTTATAGGATAGAAGTAATTGAGAACAGGGGAAGGGAGTATTTTTTTTAACTTCTCAGATATTACGGATAGAAATAATAATGAAAAAAAATCTGTCTTTATCTATAAATGTAGTGTAACACTCTTTCATTTACTTCACTTCTGCTAAAATAAGTGACTAGAGGGTATATACTTTTATATGGCTTGGGCTCAAGTAGAACAGAAAGCTAGATTTAGACAGAGCTATTTTAAATGTACCTGTTGATAGTGTACTGAGACAAAGGAATAACTTCTTAGTAAAAGATTCTGGCAGGACAAATTAAAAATTTCTACACAAGCCCTGATTCAAAATGACTTTTTTCTGTACTCAGCTATCAGTTAATGCATTAGCAGCAAAAATCTATCAATTATTTTCACAGCCTTCCTGTCTGTACTTTACAGAGTACACTCTTAGCAAAGAGGAACATTTATAAAAATAGTCACAGAGTTCTTTCAGAAGTCTGTGAGCAAGTCAAATTCAGATATTTGATGATTATGAAAGATGTGATATTTAAGAAAGACATATTGTGAAGGTAATTACTAATTAGAGTCCTTGGCACCATTAAAACTTAAACAGGTTTCTTTTTCAGAGCCAAAATATGCCCATTAATTTTAACAGAGTAAATTTGTTTGTTTTAACCATGACAGTCTTATAAAAGGTAGTAATTTTTCCCACTAACTAGTTTAAGTCATTAGATGGCATTTATTTATGTCAGAACAGAAGCTATTATGGGAATTTTAAATGTAAAAATCTAACTATTATTTTTGTACCAGTAACATTATCAGTATAATTTTAACACAAGGGTAAGGTTTGGGAGTGATAACATGCAATGCAGTGTAGGAGTAAGGAAAAGAGGCAAGCATTGGATTAGATCCTCCAGGCACATTATATCTCTCTTACCTAACAAAGTGAATTAAGCACCTATGTGCTTTTGAGGATCTGGTTCTTAACAGATTGTTATAGTTAAAAAGAATAACAAAAAGTATGTGCTAACAGAGAAGTAGAGAATGAAGCTGCAATGGCAATTCTATTTGCCAAGAGAATATTCAGACTCATGTCAAATAAGTCTAGTTTAAAAAATTAATCAATGTTATTACCAAAACTTGTGTGAACCTTGATGCTTCAGAGCAAGGGTAGACAAATATTTCCCTGTGCTGCTCCTTAAATTCCTTGTGGACTGGTGAGGGCCTATGCTCCCTGGAGAAGCATGACCTATTAATCCTGATGAGTGAGATGAGAAAAGGAGCAGGTGTGAAACTGCTTTTCACTACCTCAGAATTATATATTGAACTGGGGAAACCAAATCTGTAGTCATAAATCAATGATGTGAAGGATGTCCAACTACCATTTATTCTTGACTGTAAGTATATCTTCTAGAGAAAATCTCTAACCAGTTTTTAGCTACACTAATTGTCCTGCAGTTGAATTAACATATCTTAAACAAGCACCATAGAAAGGAAACTTGGAAAAAATTTAAATGATCCAAAGTCATCAACTTATCTGTAAAATTCTAGAAGTTCAGCCTCAGATTTTATTGGCATTTGAGCCTTTGAAAAACTATCCCGATATCTACCCTTATTTAAAATTTTAGAGGTTTTCAAAGAAAAAAATAAAGATGTCAGTTTTACTTTATGTTTTGAATTTGATTTCAAAAATCCCACATATTGACAAAAATTCTGAGTTTAACTTCTGCACGATGATTTAGCCCATATAATTTATTTTCTATTTGAAAGTCTTCACTTGAATCTTTATGCATATTCTACTAAACTAATTAAAATCAATCAAATATGTGCTTATTCAAAGGAAAATGCACATTATAAAAAGAAGAGCTATGCTGGGTTGAAAGTGAACCAGCAGAGGAGTTAACCCCCACACAAACAATTTGAGAGGGATTTCAGGTCAGAATTACAATTTAATGAAAAGATAACAATAAATACACTGATACAGAAAAATGGGGACGCCCTGGCGGCCTGACGGTCAGGGCGAAGGCTGCAGTCCNATACCAGACGGCCAGAGCACGCCCTGGCGGCCTGACAGTCAGGGCGAAGGCTGCAGTCCAATTGAGGGGTAGTTGTTGTCCAGGGGGAGTGGTGGTTGCAGCCAGCTGAGAGCAGTGGTCCTCTACAGCTCCTGGAATCCGTGCCAGTGTGAACACTCAGGGTCCAGCAGCCTTGATTACATTCTGGCAGGAACGTCCAGTACCTCCCCCAGGGCGGAGCATTTCCCAATGGAATGATGAGATAAGATGGTTTGGGAGGTTCTGGGTGGTTGGGTCCTTACAGCTGCCCATTGTCCGTGATGGCCAACTAACCGAGATGGCCTCCTCAGAATGGGTGTGATTGTTGTTGGTGCTTTCAGGGGGAAGCTCTCCCAGCTGTGTCTTTTGTGAAGACAAAAGGGGCTCTACCTCACCACAGGGTTTCCCTTATCTTATCTAACACTCAGCTTGCAGTCCCAGGGGCCAAACATGCACCAGGCAGTTGTTGCAAACGACCTGTCCTTAACAGCTCATCAGCTGATGCAGATGGGGGAGAACACTCTTCATTCCCATACTGAACCCAGGACAAGAGCAAATACTCTGCAAAATATGTAAGATATAGAAAACTTAGTGGCTGCAGCACCTATAAGACCACATACCCACAAAGCTATGCTAGAAGCCTTCAAATGAAGTAATCAATGAAGGTAAAAGTTCTGAAAGTTCTTGAGAAATGGTAAATATGCTTAGGAGAAAAATGACAGGTCCAGTCAATATGAGGTAATCTTGGGTCCTCACGTTGGAAAGATTCACACTTTTAGTTTAAAGTTCCTCTTGCAAAGGAAACTTAAAGTAAATGCTATCTTCTCCTACCTGATTCACATAGAGGAGTCCTGATAGAATAAAAAACGAAAAGGAAAAGTCACTTTTTTCAACCCTCTGAAACTCTAATTTGAATCCAGCCTATCTCCCTGTTGTATGGCAAGACTGTTATCAGTTATGAAATCACTTAATAGGAGTGCTTTATTCTTAATGACTGAGAGTTAACCAAGGCTGCTAGAGTTTGCTGCAATAGCTATATTGATTTAGAAGCATAGTTGGAAGCCAATCTAGGATTATGTGAGAGAAATAAAAGCCTCTTGTGAAAAAATTCTTGTAGGTAAGACCATATAATACTGGCATGAGTTTCAATTTTGTGTGTTCACACTCCTGCTAATTAGACATGTGATACAGAATTGACAAGTTTTGGAACTAGAGAGAAATTTTGGATAAAGGACAGTTATACCTTGATGAGGATGAAGGCAGTGAAGAGAGCGTAAATTATAAGTGCCATAACAAAATAGACAACAAAATACTAGAAATATCAAAACCAGTTTCAACAATTTAATAACCTTGAAATAAATAAGAGATACCAATCTGCATCAATATATGATATTTCACTGTTTATTGTAAAAATATTGTGTAGTTTTAATGTTCACATGGAAGGAAAATTTTAGGTACTGAAGGAAGGAAGAGAGAAAGTGAAAGGGAGGCTTAAAACCTTCTTATTTTAGTCAGTAATCAATATTCAAAAGTTCATACCTTGGTAAAGTCAAAGCCAATCTTGTATGAAAGCAAGGTACATCTTTTAAATGAGAATTATTTCCATGCCAAATTTCACCTTGAAGTTCTCATCCATTTCAGCTCTAGGGCTGTTCATAAAAAGATTACAGGCTTCTTCCCTCTGCCTCCTGCTCTGTAATGGTAATAGCATATTTTCTTCACTGCATTTGAAATGTACAGACCTACTTTTGCTCAGACTTTCTAAACAGCTGAACATCCATGCAAAATAAACAAGAAAAATTTCTAAACAGAATGAATTTTTGATTATCTATAGCTAATGAGAAAATCAGAAAACCTTGTCTTTTCTTCCTATAAGAAGTGCAAAACATCCCCCCAGATGTTTTCATCAACATTTGAAAAGAAAGCTCTGTTTTTCTTTCAACTGCACTAATTGATTTAATTTTTTTAAATGAAGCAAAGCATAAAAATAAATGATTCAAAAAAGAGTAAAGGAATTAGAAATGCATACTGGAAGTAGGAGGGGGATTTAATTCTTACATCGATGGAGAAAAGAAATGGTAAAGACACACATGCTTAAAAGCAAAACCTCCAGGCACAATACTGCAGCTGACAAATTTGTCTATATAAGATGTTGTTCCTACCTTATCTGCACCTAATACTATGTTTCTTATGCATCCACAGACTTGGACTATTCACATATCCTCTGCCATCTTTCTAACCTCCTTAGAAACTGATTCAATACATGATCAATGGATCACAAATTTTAAAATTAGTTGTCTTTAAAATGGTTTTAGTGGCATCTACTTTATTTAGAAAATAAAATTAAAAAAAAAAACCCTTACATCTTCCAACTGTTTTCCTTTAAAACTTAAACAGAATTAAGCAAACACATTATTTCTCTAAATATGAACAGAGAAAAACTTTGTATTAAAATATGCTTAAACAGTTGAGTTTCACAAGTTTTATAACAAATTATCTTATACTACAAGTCTCATTTAAAGTATCTTTACTTCAAAACAAAGGTTCCTTTTAAAACAGCTGATTTTTTTTAGTTTAAGATATGATTACTTATATCAGTTACCAGATTCAAATTTAGTATCTAATTGATGATTCTTTAACTCAATTTTAATTGTGATAGTAAGCACTTATCAAATACAGAACAGATGGATCAAAAAAAATTTTATTGTCTGTATATATCAGTCAAATAATACTTTTCCACTTCTTGATGAATATTCCAAAGTTCTGAAGAAAGTTATTTAATATCTGCTGCAAGGTATTGACTGAATACTTTTACAGTCTAGATGTTTTCATATGCTAATTAATGCTAACTTAGGCTGACCAAGAGACCAGACCAGTATTTTCTGTAGCCTCTTGTGTTGTTGGCTACTCTTCACTAGTGATGGAGACACTCTTAAGACACCAATTTAGACTTCTGTTACTATTTGTTAGACAGCTAAAATCAGACAAGGTGAATCTCACACAGCGTGCCCATAACTTAGTTGGAATATTTGTTTAAACAAAGTCTATAAAATGATCTCATTAATCATATTTTCTTATGAATTATTCATACAATACTTCATGTGATCTAATGATGAAATATCTACATCTTTGTCTAAATCAAGCTAGGTGTAATTATACTTTACAGGATTACAAGCAATTAGTTTTATTATTACTGCAATCAACAGTACAAATGCAGAAAAACCAGTTTTTCAGATCTGCTATATTAACTGCATTTAAAATGAAGGGAAAACTCTTAAAGGCTTGTTTTCAAATTATATCTCTACAAATTCATAATAAGTGATTAGAGGTCTGAATGCAATACTTATGTTTGAGAAAATTAGTTACAAGTAAAACTAGAAAGTATCTATGACAGTAAACCTGTTATCAATCAAATAGAGGGTAGCAATTAGTTACCATAGAGATACAAATTGCTTAATTTTACATGCTAAATATAAATATTTCTTTCAATATTTTTTAAAAATAGTTCTGTCTCAAATTCTCTACGTGCCTGCTATGTATTTGCATTTGGTTTGTGTGGCTAGGTTTTGGTAGAAGGGGTGCTACAGGGGTGGCTTCTGTGAGCTGTCAGAAGCTTCCTCCATGTCTGGCAGAGCCAATGCCAGCCGGCTCCAAGGCAGACGTGCTGCTGGCCAAGGCTGGGCCAATCAGAAATGATGGTAATGCCTCTATGATAACATATGTAAGAAGAAAGGCAAGAAAAAGTTATTGTGCAGATGTAATTGTAGCCAGAAAAGAGGGGAGTGAAAATATGTGAGAGGACCAACTCTGCAGATACCAAGGTCAGTGAAGATGGAGGGGGAGGAGGAGCTCCAGGTGCCTGAGCCGAGATTCCTCTTAGGCCCTGGTGAAGGTCATGGTGAGCCAGCTGTGCCCCTGCAGCCCATGGAGGCCCATGGGAGTGCAGAGACCCACCTGCAGCCCGTGGAGGAGCCCACGCCGGAGCAGGTGGATGCCCAAGAGGAGGCTGTGATGCCATGGGAGGCTCAAGCTGGAGCAGGCTCCTGGTGAGAACCTGCAGACTCATGAACAGAGTAGCCCATTCTGGAGCAGGTTTCCTGGTAGGACTTGTGACCCTGGTGGGGACCCATGCCGGAGCAGCCTGTTCTTGAAGCACTGCACCCTATGGAAGAGTGACTCATGTTGCAGCGGTTTGTGGAGCACTATTGCCCATGGGAAGGTCCCCACACTGGAGCAGGGGAAGGACTCCTTTTCCTGAGCAGACAGAGAAAAAACTTGTGATGAACAGGCCATAACCCCCATTCTCCACTTCACTGCACCACAGGGGAGAGAAGGGAGAGCTGGAAGGAGGGAGGGTTGGGGGAAAGGTGCTTTTAAGGTCTTACTTTACTTTTCATTATCCTGCTCTGATTTAGTTAGCAATAAATCCAATTATTATCTCTAATTCAAGCCTGTTTTGTCTCTGATGGTATTTAGGGGTGATCTGTACCAGTCCTTATCTCAGCTCATGGACCTTTTCTTTTATTTTCTCTCCCCTGTCCAGCCCAGGGAGGGAGTGAGAGAGAGGCTTTGGTGGGTGCCGGGCATCCAGCCAGGGTCAACCCACTACAGTATTGAAGATAAGTGGGCTAACTTTCTACCAGCACTAGGGATGGGTTAAGCTTGTCTAGCTCCCCAAGAATATGCTAAGGAAGCTTGGATGCTAGAATAAGATGGGTTAGTACAAGTCTTGAAATCTTTTGACTGCCTTCTCTGCCTGCCACAGGTTTTCAGTTGCCTGCATGCCATGGGCCCAAGGCTGAGATCTGATACACACAACTTTACAGCCTTGGCTTAGACAACTGATAAAATTGCAGAGTTATGAGAAATGGGCATCTAAGGTCTGCAGAAAGGTTAAAAGACGTAAAATTGAAGAGAGTCCTGTCTAATATCTGTATCAATTATCTGTACGAGGGGATCAACTTGCACCCTCTAATATTGCAGATGAAATTGAGTGGGAGTGTTGATCTATTGGAAGGCAGGAAGGCTCTCCAAAGGGAAAGGTGGGCCAAGGCCAGTGGTATGAGGTTCAGCAAGGCACTGGGTCTTGCACTGTGATCACAACAAGCCCATGCAATGCTCCAGGCTGTGGAAGAGTTGCTGGCAATCTGCCCAGTGGAAAAGGACCCGAGGTGCTGTTTGACAGCCAGCTGAACATGAGCAAATATATGCCTGTTAGGGGCCATGGGAATTTCGCTGGAAGACTTGAGCAAGGAGGATTGGGATACGGCTGTTTCTGGCTCAAGGACCCCACTTTGCTATGGAGGAAATGTGACAAATTGACACAGTGAGAAATCTCACCTACTCCTGTTCCCAGCGGCATTGTATGTAAACAAATACCTTTCCCATTAGAGAACAGGAAGAGGGCAGCCAAGTGCACATGCCCAGTCCTCTGGGATATAGGGCCGAAGGGCCCCGGGGGTTTGGAGCTCCCCTCCTCTACAGCAACATGGGAAACCTCGCTGTTGTACCAGCTGTGCAAATAAACCTCTTTTATGCATAAGACCATGGCCTAGCCTCTGGTTAACCTGTGCATATCTTTGAATCATACAGTGCCCAGGTGGACAAGAAGGCTGAAGGTATCCTGGCTTGTATCAAAAAGTGTGTTCAGCAGGTTCAGGGCAGGGATTGTCCCCCTGTATTCAGCACTGGTGAGGCCACACCTCAAATCCCGTGTCCAGTTTTGGATCCCTCACTGAAAGAAAGACCTTGAGGTCCTGGAGTGTGTACAGAGAAGGACAAAGAAGCTGGCGAAAGTAAGTCATATGAGGAGTGGCTGAGGTACCTGGGGTTTGTTTAGCTTGGGGGAAAGGACACTCAAGAGAGACCTTATCACTCTCTACAATTACCTGGAAAGAGGTTGCAGCAAGGTGGAGGTTGGCCTTTTCTCTCAAGCAACCAGTGACATGCCCTCAAGTTGAGCCAAGGAAGGTTCAGGTTTGACATCAGGCAGAATTTATTCACAGAAAAGATGGTTAAGCATTGGAATGGGCTGCCCAGGGAGATGATAGAGTCACCACCCCTGGAAGTGTTCAAGAAACAATTAGACATGGCACTTAGTTGATGTGGTAGGGTGCGGTCAAAGATTGGATTCAATGATTTTAGAAGTCTTTTCTAATCTTAATGATTCTGTGAGAGTCCCCATTGAGATGGGATCATTAGTAAAGCAGGGATTCAAGAGGAAAGGTGAGAGCAGGAAAAGATATAAAATCTTTAAAAGGAAAAGAACAAAATATTTCATTTAAGCACTGTTGAATCAGAACACTAACACCCATGTCAATAGAGCTGGTGGCTGTTGGCTGCTTTGCAGCCCTGTGGAAGGGTAGAACTCACAGTGGTTGCACCTTCTGCTTGGACTGATGCTTCACCAGCAAAATGTGTAAGGTGCCTTGTGCAGGCTAAGCATCTCGATGCTTAGCTGCATACATTTCTGAAGCCCATGCAACATTTGCGTATTCTGCTGAGAGTGTTTGTGCATGGCTAAAGATGCCTGAATAGCCAAGGACGGGAGGCAAAAATGATGAGAACTTTGACAGAGATAATGAAGACCAAGGCACATGAAGTATTTGTAGCAAAGAATAACTGACAACCTGTGGCCAAGAGACTGTGGTGGAAAGTTATATTTTAGTTCATTTTAGTCAAGTCTGAAAGAAAGCAGAAGACAAGAAAATCAATATAAGCTTTGTGACTTGCTAATGTCAAAACATATGTTCAACTTGGAACTTCAGTAGATTTTAACAAATAACCCTAGTCCCCAAACCAACAACACAAACAAAAAAAAAGAAAATAATTTATCTACTTCAGGCTAAGGTGTGGGGGTTTATTTAATTTATCGATAGACAATTAAAATATGACATTATGATAAGATAAAAAGCATTGCTATGCAAGTCTAGACCTGCAAAGCAGCCGTACCAAAGCTCTGTTGGACTTGGGGTTGCACTGGGTTTATGTAGCAAGGTTTTGGTAGTGGTGTGGCTGTTGCAATGGCTCCCGTGAGAAGAGACCCAAAATTATTAAGACTATTGAGAAGAGACCAGAAACATACTTGTCAACTAGAGTAAATGTCAGCTGTGTCCAAGATGGACCAGACCCACTGGACCAAATCTCAATGGTGCTGGTAACCCCCCTGCGAAAAAGATATTTAAGAAAGGGTAATTACTGCTATGTGGCAACTGGGAGAGAGGAGTGAGAAAACTGTGAGGGAAATAGACTTGAAGAGAACCAGGTCAGGGAAGAAAGAGGGGAGAACATGCTCCAGGTGCTAGAATAGAGATTGTTGTGCAACCTGTGGAGAAGACTGTGGTGATGAGGTTGTCCCCTTGCAACCCATGGTGAGGACACATCAGATTAGACATTTACACTGCAGTCCATGGAGAATTTCAGACAGAAATAGCTGGATATCTCTGAAGGCAGCTGCCAAGAGAAGCTCTAAATCTATGCTGACTGTCAGAAAGGATAATTTTCTTAGCTTTGGTGATAAACCATAGCCAATAGATACAGAAAATTAATAAAGGGGGATTTTTTTAAAAGAATATTTAAAGAATATTGATTAAAGTAACTCACTGACATACTGACAAAAGACAAACCTGCACAACTGTTAACAAACTAGTAATCAAACACCTGAAATCTTTAAAGACAAGAAGGGGCAAGGAGGTATGGGTGGGGGGAGAAGAGAGAGAAAGAAAAGAGAAATATCTAGGTTATTATGTCTGGCTATAATCAAATAGAATATTGTTTTTCTTAAAAATCAGGTTCAACAATTGGGTGTTTTTTTTCCCTACCTTCAGAGCACATGGGGAAAAGGAAAGTAATCAGACAAAAAAAAATTACTGCAAATTTTTTAATCATTTATTCAACATACACAAGACTTTTGGTGGAACCACTTTATCTTACTCTTTTTATTCATTGTATCTCAATTGTTGCAGTAATCTTTTCCTTTGTTTGTTTACACCTCTACATCTATAGGTAGATAAAATCACAGAGACCCAGACCACTGTCTGGACACTTCTAGAAAAATCTTAATATAAAAAAAGTAATAAAATTAATTAAAGGCATGGGTAGCATTCATTCTTAATAGGAACCACTAATACTGGTGCATCTTTCTGATACCACACATACTGTGCTGAGTGAGCTTCTCTATCAGCAGTTTTCTGAAATAATGCAATTAAGAATATAGAGATAGTATTGAGATCACTTTGGCTCTTGAGATTTCCCTCAGTCCCTGAAGACTTTTCACTGATCTAGAAGTATATCTGAGATTTCTGCAAGAGTCTATAGAAAACTCAATCTTTCAAGTTCAGATTTCCAATTCTTCAGCATTTCTGAAAATGCTGAAATACTTTAATTTCTTCATCTGTTTCACCTGTTCCCCTGGTTTTCTGTACTTTTCTTTTTTCTTGAGGTGGGTGACTTTTATCTGCTTAAAAGCTTTGCAGAATTTGCTTGATAGAGGAAGAGACAGATCTATGAGTGCTGACCTAATTACAGATAAAGTGTGCACATTTTACAGATGTAAAATATTCCTGATATCAACTTAGAAACCACCTACTGGTTACTTACACTTAATTGTAATAAAATCTCAAAGACTGTAAACAGTGCCTAAAAGTGAGATAATTTCTAATACTTGAATGTGAAACTAACAATCAGAATCACAAATACTCTTTTTGCATAAGGGAGATCTTACAAGATAAATTTTAATGTGAATGTGAGGTACTATCCTACACTTAGAACAAAGTACTTTCCATAGTGCTTTCCAAAGTGCTTTGTTGTTCTTGAAACTTGTATAATCCCAAGTCTTTATTTTGCTAATATTCCACAATGACTTTGGGATAAAATACGAACAAAAAAAATAGCTAGAAAAGATATAGAGCAGAAACCAAATCAGCTAGAAAAATAAAACTTTTCTAACTTTCCCCTTTTGACTCAGAAACTATAAAAGAAAATTACTATTTTTATTTAAAACCTTTGATATTTTATAAAATTTTGTATGACATACACATTGAATCTCAAAGTAAAGAAACTTGACAAAGATTATAAAGTGGTCTCTGTGCGTTTTTTGTAAAACTCTTTCATATGCATGTAAATATACCAAGAGATCATTCTGTTGCCAATTCAATATTATACATAAACTTTTCCTAGGTAAAACAGCAATAGAAATTAAAGGCAAAAATCTTGTGCATAAAATTTATATTTTCAACAACTTTTCTTAATAAAAACAAGTACAAATTTCTACAGTTTATAGAACTTTGATAAAAAACAAATTGTAAAACTGAAATAATAAAGAACAATTTGACATTTCTGAGTGGAAATTAACCGTGTGTGTGCGTGTGTGTGTGTGTGTGTGTATGGGATTAGTAATAAATGAATACCAAGATCAAACACTTAATAACTAATCTTCCTTCAAGGATTCAGGAAAGACAGGACTTCTAAGTGTTTCAAGAGTGTGATGTGATTTGTCTTCACAGGATTCCACTTTGTAGCCTCTCATGTCTAGTCGACATTACAAATCACTCATTACTGTTAGTGCCAGAAACTCATGCAGGATATGTAACAAAGGACGAAGCAGTATCTTTTTGGACAAGTATTAAAAAAAAAAAAGTGTACATTGAATCAAAGTTAGAGGGATAACAATAGTTGAGTAGTTATGCTGTTGTCAATTATAACCATAATTTGCATTTCAGAAACTAACATACAATGAAATTTGACCGTAGCAGTTGTACTTGGTTATAATTTATTTTGCCTTCCCCTATACAAAAAGCACTGCCATGTTATATGCAAAGTCTTTTTGCTCAGCTAACAATATCTAATCTAGTGTCCTAGGCACTGAATTTTATTTCAGACAGCACTGCTCACAAACGCTGAAGAACAAAGGTGAAGGTTATTATTTCAGGGTGATGGAGCAAGTAAATAGTGATGGAAGATCTGCAATTTACTGTTGCATAATATACACTATTCTCCCAGGTCACATGAAACATACTGCCTTTTAAAAATACTACCTCTGCTCTTATTAATACACTGCAGGACTATTACTTTTTCCAGAAGACACTGCCTTTGTGAGTTTGCCACCATATTTAGATGCTTGGGCATTGCCATTTACACCTTTGGAATCTGGGAATATACAATTAATTAGAACTTTGGTTTCAGGACTCAGAATTTGTCCTGTGAAGTTGCATCTTAATTCCTTCAGGGTTCTAGTGATGCATGCCATTGTGGGCTTCCCATGGGGTCACAGTCTCCTTTGCGCATCTGCCAGCTCCAGCCTGAGGTCCTCCGCAGGCTGCAGGTGGGCCTCTGCTCCACTGTGGACCTCCACGGGCTCAAGGGCACAGCTGCCTCCCCATGGTGTGTCTGCATCACGGACTGCAGGGGAGTCTGTGCCCCGGTGCTTGGAACACCTCCATCCCCTCCTGTTTCACTGGCCTCAGTGTGGGCTGGGCTGTTTCTCTCACATATTCTTACTCCTCTTGCCCAGTTGCTGTTGTGCAGCAGTTCCACCACCTTCTCACGTACATGATCTCAGAGGCACTCCCACCATCACTGATGGGCTTGGCCTTGGCCTGTGGTGGGTACATGTTGGACCCAGCTGGGGTTGGCTCTGTCAAACACGGCGCAAGCTTCTTGCAGCTTCTCACAGAAGCCAGCCCCTGAAACTCCCCTACTATCTAAACCTTGTCACTCAAATCTAATACCGTTAAATGAGTGTCAAAATTGGTCATTTTTGTTTCCCTGATCTTCAAAATTCAAATGTTTTTAGAGGATTATTTACATAGAGTATATGCTATATGGTCAGGAGAACCTCACAGGGTTTGCCTCTCCATATGAAAGTCAGAGTAAATTTCTGCTATATACTTAAGAAAACAGGACATTTTGATATTTATATTCTCTGGTACATTACAGATAGTTTCAAATTGCAGTTGTCAAAGAAAATTTATTCAAGTACAATGAAAAAAAAGTTTACGTCTTAGCCTTGATATTCAGACTTTATCATCAGTCTTTTTCTTGCGAGATTCTAACTCTCTATGCAAACTGATAAATTAAAGAGAGAAAACCTAATAAAAACCATCAATAAATATGGTCAATAGAACTGATCAAGAATAATTTCTGGCTTTAAGGACACATTTCATTTTAGAAAAAATATATGGGCACCATGACAGAGTGTATTTAATTCCAAGATTTAGAAGGCTGATCTATCCAAAATATTTCAGTGTTTCATCATTAAGTCATAACTGATTTTAATCTCAAGGATGGATTGATTCCTCAGTGCACTTTGCTGAAAACTTTATCTAATTAATAGGATGGAGGAAGGAGGTAATCTGCAGCTGAAACAAATATCATTATAACACAATTGAAGTACATCACTAAGGACCTCAGAAGGTAATCTTTTATAAGTCTTGGAAAGAAGTATATTTTATACAGTTGCTAATTTGTGTTTATAAAACGAGTTCATCCTACAAATAGAAAAAAAGTACTGTAACTGAAGAATGTGAATTGTTGCTCTTTTCACAGTTAGATATATGCAGCAATAAAGGTTTTATACATCTGTTTGTTGGCTTATTATGTTGTTTGCTGTATGATTACAAGCTGTTAAATCCAGCAGAGTTTCTTGAGCATACACAGAAAAGTGCTCAAAAGCTTGAAGTGATCTCTTTTAACAAAATAATGTGAAAATACAATAAGCAGTGTAATTCTCGGTAAATTTCACATTGTCCTTATTGTGACAAAGTAGCAGATATGTAAAAAAAAAAAGAGAGAAGAGGGAAAGGAGCTGTAAGTGACAGAGGGAAAGAATAAAGAAGATGAGTTCTCCAGGCAAGAAATTTTAACAAACTTACACAAAAGTGGTTTGGGAAAGATTGGCAGTGGAAGAGGGCAGAGAGAAATTCCACAGACAATTCACTTTTATAGGGTATTAGAAAAATTAATTGGAAATATCTGTTTAAATAGAAGTTTGTGCTACTCATTAGAACCAAAACACTGAAGAAATCAGATATTTGCCAAATAACGGTGGTGCCAAGCAATAAGACTACAGGCAACAGGCAGAAACTGATGCACACCAAGTTGTACCCGAACATAAGGAAGAACTTCTTTACTGTGTATGTGACCGTGCACTGCAACAGGTTGCCCAGAGAGGTTGTGGAGTCTCCCTCACTGGAGATATTCAAGAACCACCTGGACACAATCCCCTTGGACCAGATGTCCCCAGCAGTGGTCCCTTGCAACTTTACTCTGTAATTTATGTTCCAGTCTCAATATGTAAAGTAATCAGTCTAGCTAAGCTTATTATAACATCACATAACTCAGTTATATATGTAAAACTTTTATGATGTGAAAGTTTTTCTTGATACATTATGTTCCTGTCATTCCCCTACTCTGCTGCTCTGCAGAGCATTTCTTGTGAATATTCATTTGCTGTTCACACTCCATAACAAGAAAAATTGCTAGGGTATTTGTATCGTTTGCCAGGAGCGGAAAAAAATATCCAGTATTATTTTGACAAAGTGACTTTAAGTAAAGTCTAGTAAGCCTAGACTTTACTTATAAGATAATGGGTAATAGCAATAAATGACACATTTAATAAACAACAGTAGAAATATTTATATCAAAATATTTTCAGATTTTTTAACATAAATATTTCTACTATGTTTATGATCTTGTTGTTCGGTCCATTTTGTGACAAAGTGCACTTTATAGCTGTTTTATATCAAAGATAAAGCTTATTTGTTTCAGGTGTTCAGGAAGATTTTTCTTCACATTTGAACTATTAGATGGAGAAAACATTCTCCATTTTTTGAAGCAGGGAAAGATAAGAATTATCGTTTTTTAAGATATGGATCTGGCCTATATGTTTTATAGCACTACTGAAAATACTGTATGCATTAATCTTTAGGGCTCATGCAGCTCTGATAACATGGAATGCACTAGTATATTCCCAACACTAATTAATAATCATCTTAATTACATTTTAAAATAGCTTATCAAAATATTGTAAAATGTTTATGCAAAGCCAGTCAAATGGAAGTTGGAACCCAATAACTATCTTTCTATAACCTCTGTCAGGCAAAATGATGCATCTTTAGTCAATGATTAGTTTCTACCTTAGAAAGAACCTAGCTCTCAGGTAATTAAGATGTGTATTTAAAAACAAGAGACAAGTTTGTGAATTCTTTAGCTATACAAATATCGCTTCTTCCTCAAGACATAAACCCACTCAACAAAATCTGACTCAGTGCAAATTGAACCAGACTCGACTCATCCT
Organism: Atrichornis clamosus; assembly: GCA_013400975.1. NCBI lineage: Eukaryota > Metazoa > Chordata > Aves > Passeriformes > Menuridae > Atrichornis > Atrichornis clamosus. The sequence continues at coordinate 36,309 of WBMZ01005813.1, forward strand.
TGTTACTTGTGAAAAATTTAATCTACTACCAATCTCTGTGTCTGTGAGTTTGTTCATTACACTTTAATTTTAAATACACAACTATTAACAGGATCCTAATATTATTGACAATAAAAATGCCATAATTTTTATAAACATATAAAAATCTTAACTTCCAAAATAAAAAGAAGAAAAAGTCAGTTTGAAAACAGCTATGGATTTCCAGTCGTAATGCAATGGTTTACATTATATTCTGTAAAATCTTTGGCAAATACCTTTAGAAATGACAATGCTTTTCACTTTATTCCATGCTTTTTGTTATCTTCATCCTTGGTAGTAAACACTCTTTAATAAATATTATAAAATAAATCCTATTAAATAGAATGCAGAATGATAACATTTTAAAATTAGTTTATAATCACTACTAGAAAAATATCTTTTGTACTTGATCTGTTTACCCTTTGGCATTGGAAAAACCATGAAGACAGTATTTTCAATGCATATTTTGCTCTTAAAAGTGTTCTGATGTTAATTGTAAATTATAACAATGTAATTTATTTAGAGTGTGCTTTCCAACTATCTTTCTAGAATTGTCTTCTTTTGAGCTGATATCTAGAGAACACATAAATTGTGAAAGCTTGTGACATAAAACCCATGATCAGATCCTTAAATATAGACATAGTAAACATCAAATGCCAGACTAAAAAAAGTGATTACAGACAGTAACAGAAACCACAAAGATCCTCAGGGTTTTGTGACCAGGGTGCTCTCTGACTGGAGTAACTTAACACTTTTCATTTTCCAAGAGAGGTTTTTATCCCAAACCTATGGGCATTTTCTGGAGGAAGACAGAACAAGTAGATCTAATTTTGCAAAAAGAACTACTGTAAGTAAAAGGTATAAATCTTTTGTTAAAGGGAAAGCACATGGGAAGAATTTTAAGACCTAATAGATTAGTCAAGACATGGAGAAACCAGTCTGCTGAAATGTGTCTCTATTTCACATAAAAGACCCAAATAGCAGTAATCACAGCCTTCAAAATCTAAGAACAAAAAGTTGTTCTGTATAGTGAAATTTAAACTAAAGAGCATTAAAATAATTTACACAATGTAGAACCAGCAATAAGTTCTAATTTAAGAATTTAAAAGTAGAGGGAACAAAATTCTAGGAGACTTGGGAATTCAAAAATTTCATAATTAGCAGAATATAAACTATTTAGTTTGAATTTTTGGGATACATCAATGCTGTCTAAACATACTCTTTCTTTTTTCCCCCTGAACAGTGGGAATTGAATAAAGATGATTAGACCATCAGTTTTGAATTATGTTTACAGCATGCCTAAACATGATAAGTATAAAACATTCTGAACGTGAAAAAATACTTTGTGTCTCCGGCAGAAGCAGTGAATTCAAGGGGTACAGCAGCCTTCATAGCTCCAAGTATGTCAAGTGAATAATATTTTCAATGTCAACAAGGTAAAAATGCAAGGCAAGTCCTGATAATACAGTAGGCCTAGTTTAGAGGTTAAGCACCCCATAGATCCTCAAGATTAACAACACTCAGTGGTTAAAAAATCTATCCAAGCTGAGGCTTTCACTAAAATTACTTCCTTTTACACCTGCTTCCACTTCAAACTTCATTTAGTCAAGGCAGCCTCTACAGTTCCTCTCAAGGGCTCATCCTATTTCTGAGAATAGCTTTCAATACAACGGCGAATGTTGGGAAATATTTGATTATAGGGATTCTCTACAGAAGGTTGAGTCCTCAAAATCTGAGAAAGTCTCATGGTTTAACTCCAGCTGGCAACTAAGTACCACACAGATACTCACTCACTACACTCCACCCGCCAAAGGGGTGGGGAGGAGAATAAAAAAAACCCAACTAATATCTCTGGGTTGAGATAAAAACTGCTTAATAACTGAAATAAGGTAAAATTATAATACTGTAGAAATCATAATTTTAATGAAAAGAGAGATCACAGAAAGAGAGAGAAGAAAACCCAGAAAAGACAAATGATGAAGTGGTGCACAGTACAATTGCTTCCCACACATGAACTGATGCCTGTTCCTGAGTAGCAATCAGGCCCTCCCAGCCAACTACTCCAGTTTATATACTGGACATGACGGTTTATGGTATGGAATATCCTTTTGGCCAGTTCTGCTCAGCTGTCCTGGTCATGCTCCCTCACGGTTTCTTGCGCAGCTTTTCAGTGGCAGAGCCTGAGACGCTGAAAAGTCCTTGACTTAACCAAGCATTGCTCAGCATATGTCATAGAATATTCTGAGTTGGAAGGGAATCATCAGGATCATGGAGTCCAAGTCCTGGCCCTATGCAGAACACCCCAAGAATCACATCATGGGCTTGACAGCATTGTCCAAATGCTTCTTCAACAGAAACAAGCTTGGTGCTCTGATTATCAGCATGTTATCAACATTATTCTCATACTAAATCCGAAACACAGCACTATACCAGATGCCAGGGAAATACTAATTTGATCCCAGTATGTGAAGGAGAATTCTAAGAGTTTGTTTACAAATCAGACTTGTCATTTTAAAATGTGACTTCTGACAATTCTTTGAAGTGTTGCTGGTCAGTTGTTAAGAGCCCATTATTACAATTTTTAGAGAGATGTCCCTGCCCAAATCAAGGTGCAAATGAACCCAAATGCTGAAGCCAATAGTACAGATTTTATTTAACAGTAATATGAGGTATAGTAGGAGAGACAGAAAGAAATAGAAAAAGAGAGAAGAAAAGGGAGTAGAAAGGTTTATAGTCACCACCCATTGGATTGTGTGATGACACTTGACTTGATTGTTGCAATTTTGTTGTCCGTTGGTGGAAATGATGTCACAGTCATGCCAAAGTGATCGTCGCTGTTTTGATCCATCAGGGGAGGGGAAAGCCCAATCTTGTTGAAGTGATGTTTGCAGCCTGAATCTGTCAGGTGGTGGGGAAAAGCCACAAAACATAGGGTCTGCTGGGTTTGCATTCTCTCAGGTTCAGCTGGGAATGCCCAAGTACCTCCCGTGGGGTGAGGAGTTTCACACTGAATTATGTAATTCTGTGGCTCACAGGATGCTTTGGGAGTTTTGGATGGTCCGTGACACTCCCAATAAGCCACAGCTGCCTCTCTTGTCAGCCCCGTTGAGTAAATTACGGCCCATCAGAAGGGGTGAACACCTTCTGGCTACATGTTAATGCCCCGGTAATTCCCTGGCACGGGCGTTATCACAGCTTCCAATCTAAACAATGAAGAAATCTGGAGGAAATATCGGCCAACTCAATCTTTTCCCAACATATCCCCGAGGTTTAAAAAAACCTGGGAATAACCTTTTATGTTGCCCTGTAATCACTCATTTACCAGACTAAAGCATAGACATAGAATACAATGTCACTTTAATTTTGCAGACCAAAGAGATTTTTATAATAAAAAGTATTGTCACTAATATAAAAAGTAGGCACTGTACTGAGAATTTCGAAATAACCAATTTTAAAATGCAGAAGACAAACGATATTGTTATTTTGACAAATATCATTCTTCCAAATATTAAAGCAGAGGTCAACTATTTCTTGGTGATATTTTAGCAACTAAATGAAATCAAATGGAAAATCAAAACATTAATTAATATATCTGAATAATGAAATAAATTGTTTTCTATATTTAAAGTACTTTTTGGAGAACAAGTTTGATTACCTAAATTTATTCGCTAAAGCAAAAAAATATTTCCATTCAGTCCAAAGAAAAATGTTAACAATCTGAAACAAAATATTTGTATTCATATGTAAATTTATTGAAAATAATTATTTTATACAATTATAAATATAGTTTTACACAACTTACTGGAATTATTTGAAAATAATATATAAACGTGTGCATTCCTATTTTGAATATCACTTGATTCATCTAGTAAAAATTAAAATATATGTCTTTGCAATACAGTAGTATTGGAAAAAGTTGGGCAGACTGTCACCTATGCTGGACAAGATACTAGTGGAAGAAGAAGTTGTAAACAGGACATATCCTCAATCCAGAGCTCTGGAGCTCTTTAATGCTTCTACGTTCAAATAATCTGTGTATGGAAGTTGAATTATTTTCACAATGGCACTCTCTTTGATTTGGTAATTTATTTAGTGATCAAGTAAAAATTTCAATTACTACTGTAAAACATTGGGCTTATCAATGGAAAAAAGAAACAAAACCTCACAGTAAAAAATTGGAAATACACTTTATAAGAGTAACAAAATTGGGTCCACTGTTGAGCTTGGATCTATTGGACATATCTCTTAATTGATATTTATTTCCAAAATTTACTCTTTAATTGAACACATAACCACAGAACAGGATGTGACTGAAAAGATCTATTTGTCTACTGAATTTTAGTTAAGGGAAAGGTCAGTGAAACAGAAGTTGTAAAGGACCTTGTATAGGAATTTTTTTCCTTCCTTTCTGCATGTCAGAATTCTGACCATACTGCTAAAATGCAAATTATAAGTGTATATATACAATACATGTATGGGAATATAAACAGATATATGCACATATATATACACATTTATAAAATTACATCAGATATTCAAAAGAAAAAATAAACTGTATTAAAGGTTGTGATTAGTTGCAACATGTTATTAGTAGCACGCAATTTCTGCATGCTTTACAAACCAGATCTCATTTCACCTGATAACTTTGGATAAAGACATTATCTGAAATGATTGCAGTATCTAACAAATGTGCTCTAGACATTTCATCCACCAGCCTCTAAAGGCTCTGCAGAACAAGGTAGGTCATATTATGCAGTTTTATGGGTCTAGTATAATATGGAGGGAAATAGTTCAAAGAGTCAGTCTCTTTCTTGACTCCAGCAATGTGCTTTTCCCAACAGATCTGAACCTAAGCTATTGATGTGAATATTAGAAGTTCAGATAGTGACTTCAAATAACTTACTGAATATTTTCCCATAACAATTTAAAATTAGTATAGAAAAAATAAATTAAAATCTCTTTACATATTATCTAAACCACCTCATATTTCTAACTGATCATGCTGTAATTTTCCATTTTTTTCATTAATTTCAACTATATGTTTTAAATAAATGAATTCTTATAATAATTTAAACTTCATAATTTATTTTCCTAAAACTGAATTATTCAGTCACATTTGTCTTAACTATCCTTCCCAAATAAAACATGTTGATTTCTCAGCAATTTTAAACCAAAGAGTTGTTCACTTTGATGATTAAAACCAGAGAGTCAAAATTCATCACTGAAGCATTTTAAAGATATTTTCAATGAGGTGGTATTTATCTTACAACTCTTGCTTTGAAGAAAAATTTTCAAGTTGCATGTGATTAATAGAGATTCTAATTGTTACAAATCCTACATCATAGAATAATAATTGGGATAGATTTTGTGTTTTCTTAAGCATATAATGGCTGTCCTTCCTTCTTATGATGGAATTTGACCAAGTATACTTACATGTTGCAGTATCATATAACAGCAGGGAGAAAAGCTCCCTGGATATGACCCCACAGAAAAAAAAAATCCACCAGTGGTTTTACATAAAAATTCTTAATTGTTTTCATACAGGAAAAAAAAAATGTACATAAACAAGCAAAATTCAGAATTTCCCCATGTAACCTTAATTTTAATTTGTTTGCATGTGAGATGCTTTATGCTGACCAAATCTGTGTTCTTTTTGGAAAGGTGTGTGATACTTTGTGTTTTGTAACACAAAATTCCAAAGCATTCACATAAAGATTTTTTTCCTTTTCTTTACTCTGAATTGTCAGCCTAAATAGATTGAAATAATAAGAATAAACAGTAATAATAAATTGTGTTAAATAATTTTGAAAATAAAATTTAAAAGTGTTTCTTGTACTTTAAGCTTGCTAGCTTTCTTTTTCCCTGAGCTGAAGAGTCACTGAAGAGTCCCCTCCATGACACTGTCAAAATTTGAACTCTCAGCCTCCAATGGAAGATATGTCTTGATCTGTATCCCAAATACATTGAGGAAATTATCAAAAATACAACCTTCCCATGCATTTGGACTACTAGATACCATTGTCCCTCTTATATTGTCTGTCATTACCCTGCAGAAGAAAATAATGAAGTTACTCTTCCATTTTATATTCCACATGTGTCTCTGGTGAAAGGTCTATAGCTGCAATACGAGTTCTGTTCCTTCCTCAATCTTTACAGTTGTCAGTATCTCGGGGAGTGCAGGGTATGTCCATTGCCCATACCTTAGTAGCACTATAAGCCTCTTTTCAGATTGTTTTCATTGCCATCCTTCCAAAGTGTCCCCAAAGACCAAATGTCAAATTTGTAAAACAGCGACAGCTTATACCTTAGGGAAAAAGGGGATGAACTTTTGTAGGGCAGTTAAAGTAACTGTTTTGCAATACCATTCCCTCGGCTGAATCTCAAAGATTGATACAAGCAATGCTACTGTGCAGTTTCTTGTAAACACAGTAGAGCCTTTCGACTGGAAAGGATCAGGAAACCACAATAAAAGGGTTTCAACATATTTTTACCAGGACATTCAAAACAACTTTTCTAAACGCTTTTGAAATTATTTATATGCTGTAAAAACATGGCGTCATTTGATTTAGAATGGTTATAGAATTATATCTATTATCTTATTGCTGCATGTCCTTAAGTACTTACATATACAAACTTTTTCAGGCCACCATACAGAAAATAAAAACAGAAAGTAAGTTTTATGTTTTAAACTGTGCCACTGGATTGGATAAGATATGGAAGAATGCATGTTTGAAAAGTGAACTAACAGTCTTATTCTCTGTACAGTTCCAATGATTAAAGAAAATACCATTTTTTGGATACAGTATGTCAGTTGCAGATTACGGAAGTAATACTGTCATGCTTAACTGCAGTTATTAATCTGCCGGAGACAGTAGTTTGAATATCAACAAACTGGAAATATTTGGTCAGTTGTTGAACTTGGTGCACAGGTTTACTGCCAAATTTTAGACAAACATGCTGTAAATTAATAGCGGCTTAAGATGAAAGTCAGAGTGTGGAGTTAAGAGTATGGAAAATTGAAATTTCAGATATCAGTCTCTGCATTGCCAATACTGAGATGTGGAAATGTTATTTATAAGGGGCATGTCAAGTGTTCAAAACCTAGCTCTGGGAGGGTAATTCTAGCTTAGACTGGCTTAAGCAAACACAAATTAGAGTTATGATTTTAAGACATTATTCTTTATCTGAGAAGACATACAGTCACAGACAGAAATCTCATGACTGAAGGTCAAAAGGGGCATATAGTACAGAGGAACACAGGAATAGAAATAAAGCAGTGAAAGCATAGCAGATTGGAATGAAGGTTAAATTTCATCTTTCTCCCTAGATGAATGATGGTACATCACTTTTTTTGGCTGATAAAAGTCACAAGCATGACAATTTTTCTCCTATTAATGTATTTTGCCAAAGTGTTTAGAAAAATTTATACCAGATAAGATTTTTGGTTTTGAGAACTTTTGTGTACACTTTCACCCTGGTTAAGGTGTGTTCTGTTTTACTTTTTTTTCTACTGAGTGTTTTAGAACAGAAAACAGAAAATAAATACTTTGATCAAAAAGTATGCACATAATAAATACATCAGAAATAGAAAATAATAATTAAGTTAGGACTGAGAAAAAAGTGGGTACAGTTTTATAGATAAGATATCTATCACATGTATAATGAAATTGATCAGTCACATACTGTAGATCACTTTGAGATTCATCTCTTCTAAACCGTTTTCAAAATACTTCCTTAGAAGCAAAATCTAATCCAAATCTTTTTCTGGCAACCACAGATTTTGTGAACCATGACTTACAATAACTATTCTGGAAGCTGTGCCAATACTTTCCATTTGCAGAATCTTGGATATGCCAGTAAAAGAAATAGCTATTGGTTTATCTGAGAGGTCTTTCCAGGTGACAGAGAACAATCTGAAAAAATGTGTTTTAAAAGTGAGTAATCAAAAAAAAAATGAAAAGAATTGGTGGAATTGAAAAGCAAGATAGTAAAGACTGTAGGGAGGAAAAAAATGCAGAACATACATGAACTTATCTGTCATACGAAATTATATTTTCTGTGACACTGTGCAAGACATGCTGTGGATATACAGTAGATATACAGTTGTATGCACTTAATTAAAAATTGACTTATAGGAAAACCATAATTAAATTAATTTTTCACAGAGCTGCACTGAAGTTATTTGCACCTGCATAGGAAAGAAATGTTATTTCTCTATTTATTCAGCTTTTTTTCCTTTTTTAAAGCAAGTAATTATTTTAAATCATCTATTTAAATAGTAAATTCATAGAAGTGCAAGATCTTGCTGAGTGGTGCTGCATGTAGTCTATCATGAGTTAGACTACTGTAAACTAAAACCCCTTTTATTAATTAAGGAGGCATAATTTAGAAATTGCAGGAGTCTGTCCATGATTCATGGATAGAAATTAGGAGTATTAATTTCTAAAAAAATATTTCTGACATCTTTGACATCTTGAAAGTCATTCTGCATAGTGTAGTTTTATACACACAATTATAATTCATGTTGCATAGCATTTCCTTACAGGATCTTTAATTCCAACACATATTCTTAAAAACCTCCACAACAGACCACAGAAACAAAACAAAAACTGCATGATTATTCTGTTAGAAAGGCAAATTCAGTCTTTATTTTCCTATTCTGACTCAGCAATTTTCAACAGTCAAGTGTATAAAGAGAGTATCAAGTAGGTATGATTTCTCATTGTAATAAAGAACCTGTGTTTCAGCACATGGCCTCTGTTGCAGAATCTGTTATATTAGCATCTCATGCAAAAATAATTGGGGATTTTTTCCCAGTTATATCCAATGTATAATTGTGCTTGATTTAGCATTCTCTTATGGGTAGGTATAGCATCATGATTTTTGGTCTCGTCTGAAAAGAATAGCTTTAGACAACTCACTTTCCATAGAATTCTTCATTTTCAGTTGGTCTGGTATCATACAGCCTATATTATGTGTCCTTAAGAAAGCTAGCATGAAGATTTATATTCCATCCCTTTTTTATATTGACCACAGGCCATAGCTATGCTCATCAGCAGTGCATTTCACGTTCACATCCCACAGGAGCTTCCTTCTCAAATGCACCAAGCCATTTATCTTCATTCTGTGGCTGAAATCTAATGTGAATCTCTTGTCTGTGTTCTTTAACGCAGTTTGACCAGGCTGGCTGTGACATAACCAGTGCATCCAATCAGGAAGCTTTGGCATTTTTAAAAAATAGGTCTATATTGCATTTAGAATATGCAAAAAGAAGGGGGCAAAATGAGGAAAAGTGGAGAGAAGGACAAAGAGAGAAAAGTTTGGGGGTTTTTTTAATTATTTATGAAGGGGTTTTATTATTTTGAAAATGAAAATTACTCTTTTCCAACTCTCAGAGGGACCTTAATATTTCAACTATTCCATTTTCTATGAGGTTTAAACCTGTTCAAGTCTGAAAATAAAGCTCTATGATTTTGCAAAGTTCTCATGTCCATTTTGTCATTATCCCACTTACATAAATCCTCTACAGCACATTTGATTTCAGTGAAGGTTAACACATTTACACATATGTTATTTCCTCTAGAATTTGTTTTTTTCGTATTTCCTTTTGATTTCTTTGTTTCTGCTTCCACTTAATTCAAGGAATTAGTATATTCTTCATGTCATAGAGGTAATTCACACATTTGAATAAGGAAAATGGAACAGGACGTTTTTCTCTAATTTCTTTTGATTATTTTGTTAGCTGTATGTTACACTTGGAATATTTTCTTATCCTGTTACGGAAAATATTATTTGTTCTGTTTTCTTTATATTTTCTAGAAGACAAACCAGCTTATTACTCCTGTTCTGCTGTCTGACATCTGTATTAAGATGACTTTCCTGAGTACAATCACACAACAGGATAGTGAAGTCCCACCGTGTACCTAGACCCATGTTCACACTCCAATTATCCAATATCATATCAAATTTCTTGAGTGATCAAAACCACACCAGATATTTTTAAACATTATCACACAAAATTTACTGTCCTGTCAGTAATGGCATGGTGCAAATATAAAAAATATTTAATTATATGGTAGATATGTTTCTACAGATTAAAACTCTTTTTTTGTCATGACTTATACTGTACATTTTAAGACCTGCTATTTGTAACATACTTTCTATGCCATTCTGCAAACACTCATTACTGGTTTTTAAGTCTAAAAAAATAATACCATAGACTGCATTTATTTTTCAATTTAATTTCTTCTGATTTACTGATTGCTAAACTACATTCAGTGACTGGAAACTACCTCAGGCAGAAAAACCTTCCCTCGATGCCCTCAAAGGTGTGTCCCTGTCCTATTCTCTCCAACAGGAAACCTGGGCACTTTAAAGGACTGCTTTACACAGCACCGACAATTCAGCTGACATGGAGTGTTTAGATTAGGCAGATCCTATTCTGGTGGACAGAGCAGTCTGTGCTCTTTGTTAGGAAGTGGTAGGCAGATGCCAACACTGTCAGGACTGAAACCGGTGTTATAGAGCAACACCAGGATTCATCCAGGTGCTCCTCTGCCAGACCAGGAAATCACCCTATCCCCCGTAGTTGTGCCCAACACCCGAGGTAGGTACTGAAACAAGAAAAAATTACTTAAGACAAGGCTGGAAAAAAGTATTTGGGGACTGTGTAAAACTTCTAGTGGGATGTTTCTAGGGATATTATAGAACCAAAGGCAGTAAAAGAAAGGATAAGAGTGGAAAAAAAAAGGGGAAAGAGGATAGAGGGTCTGGTGGGGTGTGAGCAGGGGGCCGTCAGTCCTTGTGTCCAGATATGTCTGCACCAACCAGTGCAATCTCTCCATGCTCCTCTAAATAAACTCTGTCTCTGATGGTTTTCATGGGCAACGGCTTCCCATTCCCATGCCAGTGTGAGCGGGATGAGCACCCGCCCTGCCACAGTACTGAGTCCGTAAGCCAGGAGCTGGGTGCTGACACCAGGAGACACCGGGCTGTGTGCGTTTTTCCTCCGGTTAACTTAATTTTCTGTGTGTGTGTGCATGCATGTGTCATTCAGAAACAAGCTTCAAGCAGGAGTAGCTGACACAAAACGACTGAATCCCAGCTACAGGGGAGACCAGAAGTCTGGAGGCAAATGATTTGGAGACCAAGGCTCTTCAAGTCAGAAACTGCAGAGACCATAGGACAGAGCTGTTACCTGAGAAACTGCGAGCATGAAGCAAATTCTGGGGAGACTGTAGGTCTGGAGCAGCTCCCTTAGACAGTTGTTTCTGTTTGTAGATATGTGTGACAAGAACAGCTGAAGTGGAGCTGCAGTCTCGGGAGTTCACGTGTCCGTGGCTTATCAGCCTCAAAGCCAGGCTTGTAGCATCCAGGCAGTGGTAGTTCACCCACTCTGTTTTATGTAGACTAGGCATTATACTCCCAAAAATCACCTCCTCTCTTGAGGGATGCAAACCTGGCCTCAGCAAAGCACCCTGGGGCTTCCATAAATGGGCCAATAATTTGAGTCATTAATCATTAATAGTTCTGTCTCTCACACCAAGTGTCCAAAGCTGGAGAATCCACATTATGTATAAATATGAGCAGGTTCAAGCACAAGATTTCAACTCTGATCAGCTGAAAAGAAAGGAACCAGATCAGGTTGTCAATGCAATTCAGCTTATGACAAGGCTGTGCCGTCCACATGTGCCAATCCATGCGGCTGTGTGTGTATGTGTAGCTTTGCACATCTGTGTATGTGCATGTGTGTGAATGTATTTACTGGAAACACAATCCCAATGTCCACATTATTTACTGGAAACTCATGGTCAGCCTCACTGCTTGTTGGACCTGTGGACACAAAGGCAAAGCAGCCTCACAACTGCCAGAAAAAGCAGAAGAAGTGAATTCAGTTGTTTGTGTTCTTTTTCTTAGCCTGAGAAAATTCAAAGATGCTTCCTTCCCTTTCTTAGGTATGCTACAATGACTGTTAGGTCTGTTGTAGCTGGGTAGCTGTGGAGAAAAAAAGATAATATTCTCTGGAAATCAGGAAAAGCATGCAAGATATGTGTCTCTGTCCTGGGATGTGATTTGTAGGTAGAGTAAACTAAAGGAAAAAAGCATCCTTTGTATAAAATAATGAACTAAAATGTACAGATTTAGAACTCGACTGTGAAAAATGAATTTCAGTACTTTACAGAACTCATTTTACACATGAGGTAAATCAGCAATTCTTTGACGTATATTCATAATGGAGTTATTTAAAAAGCATACTAATGAGTTAATGCAACTCAATTTGGACTGCTATGTTTTTCTATACTCATAAAGAAATGTCTATCTGGAAATGTTTTAGCTCTCTTATGTTCCTTAATAATATTTCCATTTAAATGACAGTTTCTAACAAGGTACTGTCAAGGCTCCTAAATAGGAAATAAAGAAACCATTACCCATGCACCGCACCGTAGTGACTTCTTCAATTACTTAGGTCATTGCACAGTAATCATGTGAGTACTGGTATGCACAAGTAATGTTTCAGGTCACTGACTGAATCACAACATGTTGTGGTTTAACCCCAGCCAGCTACCAAGCCCCCCCAGCTGCTCACTCACTCCCCTACCAGTAGGATTGGTGAGATAATTGGAAGGGTAAAAGAAAACCCATGGATTCAGATAGGGGGAGTTCAATAGGGAAAGAAAAAGCCACACACACAAGCAATGGAAAGCAAAGAATTTATTCACTCCTTCCTGTGGTCAGGCAGGTGTTCAGCCATCTCCAGGAGAGCAGGGCCCCGTCACATGTAATGGTTACTTGGGAAGACAACTGTCATCATTCCAAATATCCCCCACTTCCTCCTTCTACCTCCCACTCTATGTACAGAGCATGATGTCATTTGTCTGGAATATCGCTTTGGTCAGTTGGGGTCACCTGTCCCAGCTGTGTCTGCGAGCAACCTCCCAAGCACACCCAGCTTCCTTGACAGTGTGCAGCGTGAAAGCAGAAAAGGCCTTGGATGTATGCAAGCTCTTCTCCACAACGAAATACATCTCTGTCTTAGCAACTCTGTGTTCAGCACAAATGCAAAACACAGCTCCAACCAGACACTGCAAAGAAAATTAACCTAGCCCAGCCAGAAACAGCACACAGAACTAATGAAAACATTTTCATCCTGTAGCTCAATTATGCACACATTAGAGTTATTTTTCCTTTCTAATTATCTCTTTGGAGCTCTGTGTCATAAATCTTATCTTATTTGGTACAGTTTGCAAAATATAGCTACTTATTGTCTTCATACACAAATTAAATTAAAAAGTTACACTGCAAGAAAGAAAGAAGGAACAACGAAAAAGAATTATGAAACTTAACTAAATATTGCTAGCCCTCCAGCTTAGTCAGAAATCTTTAAAGAGAAAACAGAACTCTTTAAACAAATATTGTTATAAACTGCTTCTTAATTCCAGAAAGTACAAGCCAATAAAGAAATGTTCAGAAGCCAGTATTGGACAAAATGATGAAATCTGTTTTCTCTCTGCAATGGTTGTTTAACCATTGAATATAAATCAAAATCAACAATTACTCCATGTAAACTACTTCGAGAGCAGAGCTCGAGCAGCCAATCTTCTTTTTGAATGCTGGCTAAAACTTCCCAAGATCATACCAGGTACTAAACTCTCAGAGCAAGGTTCAACGCTGTCTCTTTTATATAAAACATATACAAATATCAGGATTGAGTCCTTAATCCCACAACATTCTGACAGTTTTAGGGTAAATTTTATCTGCTTGAAGGTATTTAATAAGTCACAGAATGCCACACTAATTTTCTTGCCAACTCTCACAATGGTTTCTAGTATTTCTATTATTTTCCTGTAACAGAGTAGGGACTAATCTAGTCTGATCTATTGTTTCAGTCTGTTCTGTAAAGTTAGATACTATGAAACTACTCTGTCCTGGAAATAATGTCTAGCAAGCTATTTGTGACAGTCACAAAACAGAAAATTTGTGCTTAAGTTCACTTAGAAACAAGCAATATACATAGATAAATAAATATTTTAAATTAATTAAATAATTCTTATTTTAATCCCACATTTTTATCCTTGGAATTTAGATAGATTTTCAATCTAATCCATCTAGATTGATTATGTATTTCTTTCATATTTGTCTAAGCAGTATCTCTGAAATAAATATTTCTAAATTTAATTTTTACAAGACCACCAAACAAAATACTTTATATTTTTCATATTTAGACTTAATCTTTCAGAAAGATGCTTATACGTGATATGTGAAGAATGTGTCTGTTCCAAAACCAGTGAACAGCTGTAAAGAAGTATTCACTTTTAGTAATGTCTCTCAGAAAAATAACAATGAATGTAATTTATAAGCATGAATTTTAAAATTGTGCAGGTATTTTGAAAGAACAGTAGCTTAACCACTGAAATATGTGACCAGAGTAGGTTTAAAAGCATTTATTTTATTTCTTAATAAAACACACAAAGATTTTTAAAATTATGAGATAAAATTAAAAACTTTTAGAGATTAAATTCAGGAATGCAATTTGCCATTCATGCAACACAATAACTATGTGTGATGTTGTCATAATAAATCTGATAATATTGTAGCACTGTTCTTATTGTTGTCATTAATAATTAAAACGTATCAAAAATATCATAAATACTTCTCTTGATAATTTTGTTGACAAGCAGCTGAAAAATAAGAAATTTTCTTAAGCTGAAAAATCACCCATGCTTTAGACTGCTACAGGATATTATCCTTAACCTAATATCCCAAATCATGGCATAATTATGCTACTTTTCATATGCATTAAGTCTGAGTACACATATGAAAGAAGCCTAACCATTTAGGAGACATGGATCAAATAAAGATTACAAAGACAGAGATGGCTAAGTATAAATGTGACATGCAAGCCTTGCACTTATGTATAGCAGAGAAAAACATCAGTTCTTTCCTTTTTGATAGTGTGGGTTTTTTTGTTCTTTTTTTAAAAATAATTTCAGGAATGCTGGTGTAGCATACCATGCTAGATTATTTGAACAAGTTAGAAGGATATGGTAAATAAAAATGAAAATTTAATAGAATTTAAAAATTCTATTTTATGTGAGCTATATGAATTATATGTAGGTTAGCACTTTGCAAGTCATGTTGCCATAAATTCTCATCCATACTCTTCCTCAGGACTTTACCGAGAAATGAAGGTCTCCGCTTTCATACAGTATCTCAATTTAATGAAATGAATATTTCAAATACTCCCCTTAGAAAATGTTAAGTATAATATTTTGTTATTGCAATGTTTATGAATGGAAAATTCATCAGGCACTGAATGAGTTCATAGATGATGTGCACAATGTATTTGGTTTTCTATACACTAATTAAGAATAAGAAATCCTCCCCTAAAATATAGCTTTCAAAAAGCTTGTAAGGAGTAATTTTTAGAAGTGAGGCAAAATCTATTTACTTGGTCTGACCTGAATGGCTGCTTTTATAAGTGGGTTTTTTTGTGATTTAATAGTGATATCTACACTATGATTCAGCTGGAAGAATCTAACCATTCTTTGTAAATATTTCAGTCATATAGCAATAGGTTAATTCAACCAGAATGTTCCATTAGGTTGATTGTCCTCTGACAGCAGCAATCAGTAATACTCAACATTATCTTTCAAATTAATAAATGTCTGTATTTCTCTTGGTATTATAAAGGGCCATTTAAGCCCTACTTTTGCATGTTCCTAAACAGATTTTAGCTGATTCATTCTCAATTCAATTAGTGATGCTTCAAGCTAATAATACAAAACATTAAGAAAATCAGTCACTATGCTTCAAAGTTAAGGTAATGTATCCTAACAGATTTTTGCTAGTATAAAAAAAATCTTTAAAAATAAAATGTATTTTGGTTGGCTGTTAAACTTTGCTATTTTACAGCTATTAGAGGCCAGACTTCTGAAAATTGGCCATAAACTTTACACCATCTGATTTTTTCAAAATCATTTGAGAAAATCTTACAGAGACTGAGAAACAGTTTTCTGCATGTACAATCTAATTTTGGAAAAAATACCTTCAGAAAGATTGATAGTCCTTGACTGAACAATTCTGATGAGCTTTGAATTAGATCCTATACTCTTTACATTTACAAATATTATTCAAGATACATTTGAAAAAATTGCTGTATATTTAACAAGCTAGTTATATGATAATGTTGAAAAATACATTCCCTTTTGTTTCTAAAATGGGAATGAGTAAGTATGTAATGATACACTCTAGGTGCTAGTATTAATTCTCTGAGACCTCCATAGTTCAAAAAACATGCTAACCAAAACCAACATGTGATATTTCAACCATTCAATCATTCATTCAGAACATTAGCCAAAATTCTGAATGAGAACAGACATTTTATTAAACTCTGCTATACAGAGCTTTTTTCTTTCCATTGTATATGACTTGAATATGGGTATAAGGATACCATAAGAAAATAGTTTTATTTTAGTCTTGTATAATACAAGGCTAATTAGTCGGGGGTGGAGGGGGGGAGTGGGGAGGAAAAAATCAGACTGAGGCAAAACAGTACTAAATAGGCCAATAACTAGACTTCCTGAAACAAAAAATTGCTGTTTGAAAATGATCACTGCACTTGTCTTGGCAGAGACTTGGCATAGACTGCCATTGACTGACTTGGATGGAAAGATTTCCTCTTGTGATCTTGTAGCCCGAAGGACTGCACTGGTTGCAGCAGTTCTTGAATGCTAACTCGTAAATGATCTGCTCTTTTCATTGTTCCTAGTTGTAATGAAACTCTAGTAATAATCAGAGGACAGCGACAGAAAAGACAAATTACAGCTGTATTCTGTGCGGACAACAGTGTCCAGTTCCAGGTTCTTCAATATGAGAGAGACAATGACATACAGGAGAGAGTTCAACCAGGAGCCACTAAGATGGAGAAGGGACGGGAGCAACTCTCCTGTGAGGAAAGGCTGCCAAAGCAGCACTGTTCAGTATGGAGAAGACAGGTACAATGTAAAGTTGAATGCAGTTACAGAAGATTTGCATTCAAATCCCTTCTGAGAGTGAACATACATTTAAAGGAAACAGTAGAAATAATTTCTCAGGAATGCTGCATATCCAAGTCTACCTGTTTAAAATAATTTCTTTGCAGAGCATAATTATTCTGATCCAGAAAGAAAGAGACTCCTTCATTTGCTTTAATTCCCTATGTAGTATTAAGTAATCATTGTAACATGATTGTGAAGTTATGGTACCACTCAGTGTGAGTTCAAAATGCTTAAATGGCACAATTGTACTTAAACTCATTCTTTCTACTTTTACAGAAAAATGAAATAGATGCTGCTGTAATACTTGGGAGTGACCCTTCTCTAAACATGCAAAGACACATTTCTTACAATATTCTTCTGGAAGATGCCTGATTTAGACTATATTCTAGTGATGGAAAAGAAATAACTTAATCTGAAATAGCCATATGATAGTGTTAGAAACTATCAGATGCATAAAATTAAGAGTATTCTATCTTCTGTGCATTGTTTTTTCTTTTTTTGGTGTGTTTAATTTCATCTATGTTTCATTTCTGAGCTCTTCCATGCTGCTGGAACTGTTTTCACTCCACACTTACATTCATATTTTTATCAGCGTCAGTAGATAAAATTATGCATATTTATTTAACAGTACTTTCATAAACAAAAAAAGCCTTATATATTTTCTACATGAGACTCTTTGTCAGAGTAAGACTTTTGCAAGTAAAAACTGAGAGTTAAGTGGAGCACAAAATTTCAGATTATGGATGTCCTGTGGTTGGACTTATTCTGTCAATCTAATCTATAGCATTGTGTTTTGGAGCTAAAAATCAGATTTAAGCATTTTGGGGAATTTTGTTAACAATTTACTTTTCTTAATGTTTCCTTTTTTTTTTTTTTTACTTGAAATATTTACATGGAGTAGAATTTTTAGTTCAACAGAATTTTTTTATATTTTGTGTAAAAAGTTTTTAATAACTGTGAAGGGAAGAGGGAGTAAGAGACACCAGAATAATCTAGTAAAATGTTAGGTTGCCTAAGAACTTGAAGGATTAAAATTCTTCTTTAGTGTTTCCAGCTCAGGATACATGTCTGTCACTCTTTTTTCATTCAAATGAAATACTCCAGTTGGCATTTTTGCACTGAGATAGTAATGATGCAAGCTCCTGTTGTACCTTGCTTTGTAAGCTGTCTACTGGCATGTGTATTCCAGTGCAGACATAGCTAATCCTTATGGAAATCCACCCCTTACTTTCACAGGCTAGATTATGAAGGCAAATAACACTTACAAAGGAAGATATTCTCATATATTCTGATGATACTCACTGAACAACATTCAAAACAATCTTTCCATAGAGCAAAACAAGAGGAACACGTTCCCCTTTCCTCCCTCTCCTCTTAGAAAATATATAACTGACTGGGAGGATGCACTCTCCAGAAAGGTAACTTATGTACCTGCAAAGTTGTATCTTTTCAGGGGCATCTCTGGCAAATGTGTTTCAACATTGTTGATGAGTACAAACTGTATGAATTAATATTAAAATATGAATTACTCCTGTATTGAATATGAATCAGCATATTTACTGAATTTGCTAAAAGAAGATTTGCTTGGATGAAGGTATCTGATGAATTGAAAATGGAGCTTCATTATAGCCTAGTGCATTGCAGCTGGCTTATGCACCCCTGCAGAAATTCAGTTTGTATTTCCCTATGCTATTGCAGAATGAGAAAAAAAATCTTTTCCAAACTGTCATTTGATCAAACTGTCATTTGATGCTTGAGAAAAATATAATAACAACCTCCACTTTCTGTTCTCCGAAGTATTCATGAGTCTTTGTCAAGGGAGCTAGCTTTCTCATTCACATGCTGTTGCAGCTTGTTTTCTGTTTATTTGAAATCTTGTAGTGTCTTGAGCATCACCTGGGAAATCAAGGTCCATGTCAGATGTGTTGAAAGCCCTGATGATAAAAGCTGATGATTGGATGTGACTGAGCTTGAGCATAGTCAAAGCCTGCTTCAAGATAAACATCTGATGCTAACAGATTTGGAAGATGAAATTGGTGTAGTCCTCACTCTAATTTTGGGAAAGTTAAAGCAGAGAATATATTGCAAAAAAAGTCGTCTCTCAAACTCTCCATTACAGGGATGCAAAATTACCACAAGAGATATGTATGTTTCTCAGGAAGATATGCATTAATATTCATTGCAAAATCTTAAGCATGTCGAAAGATGTCATACCTTGGATAATAAAAGGATCATTCTTAAACACTTATAGCAAAAGAAATACAGCTAACTGGGAAAAAAAGAAAAAGAGAAAAGAATAAAAAGGCATTCAAATATAAATTTATGCTGATACTTTTTTTTTGAAAGAAAAATGTGAAGTTTGCATTTTTTTTGTCTAACTGCTCTTGTATCAACAAAACACGTAGAAGTTTCAAAACAAGAAATCATTTGAATGTTGTCAAAAAATAGTAAAAAATCAGCAGGGATTTACCTAGAGCTTTGCAGTTTAATCACCTGAGATCTTATCAGTTGCCACTACTGACAATTCAAAATCGTGTTTGTATCTTGCTGATTTTGACAAAGCCCATGTAAATCAAATTGGAGAGTTTGTTCCAGGGTGAATGACTGTCCTTGCAAGGTACAAAGAGCTGCATCATTGACCTTCTCATACACCTCCAGCACCTGACCCTGTTCTAGAGTGTTTCTTGGAATTTTTTTTTGGTGGTAATCACTTCCTTTCAAAACTCAGACATTTTTAAAGGTTATTTGACATTCAGAGCATTCTAGTGCAAAAAACAAACCCTTGTTTTTGTTGTGCTGTTGAGATTTCTTTACTACTGTTCAGATATATTGATCTTTTTTGTAATTACCAATTGAAGTTTAGGTAGCCTTTAAATTTTGATGAGTTTCTCTCTTTGTGATAGGAACATATTTTATATATTGCCATTTTCTTCCTGCTCTCTTTTAATATATCATGAAAAGATATAAAGTAGAAAAAAGTTCAAGTAACATAAAGTCCTCTGATGAAAAATAAAGGAAAAAACACCGTGAGTTTGATGTAAAAAATATCAGATAGCTTTTTGTTTCCAGGTAAGTATTTTGAATTAAAAGTCATATTTTTTAGTGTATCATGTTCCTGAAATCAAAACAGTAGAAGAGGAAAAGAAAAGGAAACCAACTCACTTCATCAGCATTGAGTGGAAAGGAAATCTATTTAATGACAAAGTTCAGCCCAAGAGTCTGACTTGAGAAGAGGAGGATCCTTTACCGAACTGTTGACATATTTTCCAAGCAGGAAATTGTCCTTTCTGCTTAGAAACACTTCCTTTCTGTTAGGAAACTATCATGGCCTGAGGCTAAGCAATTCTCTGAGCATTTGGAAAATGAATTATCAGATTAGCAAGGTGAATATTACCTATTTTTGTTTACTTATTTTTATCCAAAAAAGTGTTTTACCTCTTCATTTCAATAGGGAGAAATAACAGTAGTATTTGAACAGCATTATATAGAGGGAATCTGTAGTTATGTTTTATGTCTAAGAATATAAACTGTATTATTCTCTACTTAGGATGACAATCTTAACCTGATGAACAGTAGCAAAAGTTTTATTCCTAATTAGCTTGTGTATCTCAAGTTTCCCCTCTGCTACCCAGTCCTGGCACACTAAACAACTTACAGTTAGAATAGTTAATGTGGTGTAGTACTTTTTGAAATATCTACCATCTTTTACTTCTTGAGGAAAATCCTCCATAGAGGATTCCTTTTGTTATACATTTATCTTTTAATTCAGTGATTTTTACTGATATAGGGAACATTATTCAACTGACCAGAAAGCTGACAAGTTCCGAAGCATATGGTGCCCCAGTCATTGTTCATGTTTCAAAAGCCTTCACATAGATGCCATACTTCATGCTGCTTCTCATGAGAGTGACTTTGTCTAGATGCTTTCCTAATGCTGTCTTTCCCTCTTTAACTCTAGTCCACTACATGGAACTTCTACTAATCCAAGCTTAATATGGAAAAAGTGGTTTGAGGGTTTTATCATTAAAAAAGTCTCACATGATGACATTGTAAATTTTCCATGGTTTTAGAAATTGGTTTAAAATAGATTTTTTGAGGTGACTGCCAAAACTCATGGAGATAAATGATAACAAGAGTTATGAAGAAGTTTCAGGAAACATTAGAATTCAGCTTACATAACTGAAATTCTATGAAATTTTAGATTAATTGGTATGTTATTTAAAAGATTAAATAGGGATGTATTGAATTGTATTTTAATCACACTGTGAACAATTTGAAAAGAAGCCAAGTTCTGGTAAAAAATCAAATTTTAACAATAGGGAGATATTTCGGTCTCACATCCTCATATCATATCTGTACACACACCTGAAAAACGGTACAATTTTGGATAAAATATGTGTTACATAATGACTGCTACTATTCTAATTCCAAATACAATTCTTCATTAACATTTAATCATATAAGACTTCATATAGTCTGAAATATGATAAAAGAATAACGAGTAACCCTTTAATATGACCTTGAGCTGATAAAATCTCTTTCTGTGATAAATGCAAGTTTGCATTTATAGTGTGACTGCACTTTCAGTTGTCAGTAAAATAGTTTTATGAAAGTTAAAAAGAAAAAAAAAGCAACATCTTGAAGACTTGACTAATATTTCATTTAGAGTAGGTAGAGAATACATAGCTGGTGCAGTTTTATATGTAAGTCATATATCATCCACATAAAAGTGCTGTTGGCTATTCACGTAACTATCAACATAAGAGGACATATCCAAGGTGAATTGGAAAATCTTTCCAGTCATACCAGTTTATACACTGTAGATGCTTCTTTCAGAAACTGACAAGTCTAGTGAGTAGTTTGGCATTTAAGTATATTCATCAATTCATTTTCCAAGGTATTCAAGGGCATGAAATTGAGCTAGGAAAATGCAAATCCCATGAAGTTTCTAAATGAAAGTCTGTATTATTTTTGCTGAATATTTTAATATTTATTTTAGGGATGAGAAAGGGAAAGAAAACTACTCTTTTTTATTTTTTAATATCAGGATTCACTCAGGTCTGTGACATCACTTCTCATTGCAACCTTAGTAACATCTTAAGTGGAAAACAAAGTTATTTAACATGGCTTTTGATGATAGACAGGCTTACAGAAAACTTTATAATATATCCTTGTAGCTCTGCAGTACAACACATACCTTGGAGAAAAAAATAAGCTATTAAGTCACCTTCTGAATTGCTTAGGAAACAATTCTCTTGACTGTTCATACAGTGAGTGGGTAACACAAAGGCATGTGGCTTCAATAACAAAGGACTATATTTCTCCTCTGTAGGTAGAGCCACATCTTTTCACCAGAGAAAGGAAAAAAAAAAGAGGTATTCTGAAATATCTCAATTTGAGGGTTGTGAAAGAAGGAGCCTTGCTACTTTATTGTGTGGCTTTAATTTTCCCTAAAGAGTGTAGAATGGGAAATAGATAACAGTCTCTCATGCTGCCATTTTCAGTATCTTAAGCCCCCGAGAGAATTTCTTTCCAAAACAGAGAAAAAGAGTCTACTGGGTTTGCACTACCTAGCCATCAATTCCCAGTGGAAACCAGGAAATGACAAGGAAAGCATACCTTCCTTTTTCATGAACAGTTTTGGGCAGGGGGGAGAAACCAATTAATCTCTTTTAACAAGAGTTGAAACTGTGATCCTGTTCATTTCATTGCATTTGCAAGTACCCATCCTAGTGTAATGAACTACAGGCTATTCCTTTAGAATAAGTATAAATGTGTTTTTCGGGATTGGAAAGCAAATAAATTCAGGATAGTAGGTGGCCTGGAAGTTTATTTGACACCTTGTTTAGAAAATGCTTCAAGAAATTACTTTCCATTATGTCATAGTACAACCCCAGGCGGCAACTAAGTGCGATCCAGTCGCTCGCTCCCACCCCCAGCCCCTGGTGTTCTCTAGAGCTCAAACCTTAATCTTTGAATTGAGTACCTATTAATATTGAACATCTCAACCAAGGTATCTAAAAGTCAAATTGAATCTCTACAAACACATGCAAATGCAGGGTCTAGTTATTTATTTATGTTTTTGTGACTGAAATAGATGGATCTTCCTTTATCAGGAATACTGAGAAGCATTTTACTGCACAGGAATTCTGATCGTGTCTTTCAGCACTAACAAAGGCAGCAGAGCTGGATTTAGAAGGTGGAAATCTGAAGGCTACCCTGCAGAGATCTATTTTTAGTTTACAGAAAACCTTGGACCCAGTTAGCTCAAAAATAAACACCTGAAAGAAACTCATTGAATTTACTAGGAAAGTAACTAAACAGAATCTTTTCATCCTAGCATAATGAGCCCCATATCAAGTTATCCTAGTTTTATATGACAGTGCAATAGATTAATTGCTTCAGTGTAAGGCATAGGGAAAAAAAAATTATTTTCCTTACCTTGCAATTTCAGATTTACCAGGAAAATACCTCTTCCTAAAATGACATATCAAATGAACTATTAGATTGCTCTAAAAAAAAATCAATCCATCCTTCATGAAAAACTTTTTCATTTTTGTATTGTCCCTGTGGAATTTTCCTACACACAAAGTATCTGGGTATACAATTCTACAATTCCATCACAAATCTATGCAAAAAATCTCTTGCATGTTATAGAAGATGATAAACATTTTGTGCTTTATAAACAGTTTTATTCTTAATCTGTGAAAACATTTTAATTTCTTATACTTTTATTATATCTGTTTTAATTCAAAAGGCACTGATGTCTGTTTTGCATGTATGCAGAAAAATAACTGAAGTGCCAGAAACTGGACAATAAAAATTGTTTTGTCAACAACCATAACAAGAAAAGAACTCAAAAGCTTTCCCTTAAATGCAAGTGAGTTTTATGTAAATTCAAAGGAGAAAAATTGTTATAAGAAAACACATGGTCCTAGTAAAATATTCTAAACCTAAAATAGGGACTAGAAGAATTATAAAGCATACAAGAGGTATAAAACACTGTTTTAGAGTCATTTAATCAATGGGTGGCTCAGACGAGCACTTTTAAAACTTTTATTTTTTATCACTTAATCCTTTCTAATCAATTGCTGTAATCACACAAATAGGCATAAGCACACTTACATCCTACATTAAAAATCTAATGAAAACATAGAATATCCTGAGTAGGATCATCAAAGTCCAGCTCCTGGCCCTGAACAGGGCCACCCATGTGCCTGAGATCTTATTAAGGAAAACTAAAGCTGGTGTCAAGCTTCTTTACTTATACAGTGAACAAATTTAACCAAGTCCAAGAATTAGATATGCAATTCATATTTTGTTATTTTATTCCGAGTTTCAGGATGTTACGGAAAGTAGTATATGCTATTGCCTGCTTAAATCGTTATTTAAATGAAAAATGCTGATGCCCTCTGAGGCTTTTCTATTTTACAATGCTACTGTAGACATCAGTGAACAATTTTGGTTTGATATTTTATTCTACCAAATTTCATTGTAATATCTTCAAATTAACTTAACTGTTCTTCCTGAAAACAAATGGAAAAAAGGTAAAGTACTAAAAAATTCTGTTTCAACATTTTCAGAATATGGTAGTCCATTTCCAAAAGGCATTTAATTTCAGAAGTTTCTAGTTTAACTTAAAATGAAATGTAAGGCTTTGGAGGGTGGGGAGGGTTATTTATTAAGACTTTTTTTTTTGTACAATCTTAGTGTACAAAATTTTTCTTCAAGTGTTTCTTCAATCCCTGTGATACTGAAATGTAAATTTGAATCCTGAGAAACAGAGAAATTATCATCGTTATTTTGTAAGTGAACAATGGATGCATAGAGATATTTTAGTCAAATACTTCCATTAATTTAAGGTATTCTGAATGAGACCTCTAAAAGCTAATTTCCTACATGATTTAAGAGTGTATATTCCAGTAAAACTTTTTTTCTCAGGTCTTCAAATTTGTCTAGTAATCAGGGTTCTGAGCTTCAACTCAGGCACCCAAAAAGTGAGAAAGATCCCATTAATGACTGTCTGTAAAAAGTCTGGTTTGAGTGAATTTTCTATTGTCTTGTAAGAAATTAATACCAGATGCAAAGATATTATCTAATAGTCCAAACTAGAATTTAACTGCCTTCATAAAGATATTACCTTTTCTTTTGGCCCTGATAATCCCATTCCTACAAATATATAGATGGTCCACCTCCTTTGGTGGCTGCCACTCCACTGCTGAACACAGCACTGAAACATTTGATTATAATTATCTCAATATTTCTGAAGCATCAAACCCCGGTAACTTACACAACATTCCAGCTCTTCAGACTTTTTACTGAGCAGACCCTGATGTTTTTCTTTAATTCTTTTTTATGAACGCTTTTTCTTTAATTCACTTTTTAAGAACACTTTATTCCTATAATTATATTAATCCCTTCTACAATTACAGAACTTGAAAAACATTTAAAAATTAGTCAACTGAGTTCTCATCTATCTAAAAGTAAATTGGAACTTTAGGTATGTTCACTGGTAATCGTTTTGATATATTTAAGAAGTGAAATTATGAAAGGAAGCAGGCTGTAGCCTTTTTCAGCCTCCTAAGTCCAAGCCTGGACTATGAACCTATGAGCTGATCTGCAGAAAGATGAACCCCTATTTCAGCAGTGGAGATGGAGAAAACTTTCCTCTTACAGTGCAATGTTGCTTCTCACCGACTCTTTTAAATTCCAGCTCTAACTGAAGAAGAGTGTCAAGAATAGAAATATGTTGTCTTATTAGAAGAATCTAAACATGTGAGACAAAATCAGTTCAGTGAATATGACATAAAATAGTCAACTTTTACCTGACATTTGTAAGTAAAATAAAAATTATTCTTTTCGATTGGATAATGCCCCTTAGCAGACATCCTCAAAATGTTTTACTAAATGATGGGAGAACGATCTCTTAAATTAAATATTTTTAATTTGCTGAAAGATAAAATCATCTTTAAAATTGTAAGGTTTTAACAAGGTTGAAAACAGAAGAGCTAAACAGTATGTGATGTGTCACCATGATAGTTACAATTTTCTCAAAAGCAGTTATAAAGAATGAAATCTGCTGTTAAATTGCATAAACTTGTCATGCACTATCACTTTAAAACACATCTTGCATCTGAATTTGACATTAGGATGACTTTGAAATTTATAGGCCAAAAAGGAACAGATGTATCCATTAAAGCAAACAGGTACAGCCAAATTCTTTATACTGCAACTAAGAGGAAAAACACCCACTGGTGCTGTATATAATCACCATTTCTTTGAAGGTAATAATGTGCAAAACTTACCATGTTGCTCTATAAAGACTCACTGAGGCGTTTGACAGTCATAAGAATCAGTGGCTAGATTTAGGGAACATGAAGCACTATTGAAAGAAAAGTTCTGCCAAGTACTAAAGGAATACAAAAATAGCTTGATATGACTAATTATGCACAACTGAGTTTTGCTATGATTGCTATCTACTAAGTGCTTATTATAATATACATGGTAGTAGTATACTGGGATTTTTCACAAGGTCTCAGAATATATAAGCTCAAATAGATGAATTGTTTGATCTTTTCCAGGAGAATGATTATAAAGTAGAAGTTGTTCAGGTCTTCATTGATCTCCAGGATCTAATCATATCAGCCATACACAAGGCCTAAACTTCCTTAAGTAAATGTCAACTCCTCTGTCATCCCTCAAAAACATGTGGCCCAGCCCCAGGTGCTGGCTGACAGCTGAAGGTGTACACAACCCAGTGAAGGCCCTGAGGTCAGTGTGTCTTAGCAGAGCAAAGAGCAAAGGCATTGACATTAACAGACTTTGCAAGATACTGTATTTTCTCTCAGAAAACGGAAATTTGACAGTGTCAAGATGGGGATTTAAAGCTGCCTCTTTCTGATTTGGTAGTCTTCTACTGAGACCAGGTGACCAATTTGGAAGATCTGAAACTGCAATATCTTTCTATAAAACCCAAAATTTCCTATGCAAATCACAATCCAGGCAAGCTGTAATTCTTTTCTTTCTCTGCTCTTTAAATAAAAAACCCTCTTTCTATACTAAAAAGTTCAGATTCAAACTATATAATAAACATAAAGTTTTATTCATACTCATGTTATTATGTATGCATATGCTATTGCATATATACAAATGTGTGTATATATATGATTTACATATGTGACATTTTTGGTACTCAAAGCCCTCTGCCAAAGTAGACCTGAATGCTAATGTTTTCCAGAATCAGTGGATTTCCTCTAGAGAACTGCTGTTTCCATCTATGTAGCAAAGAAATGAGTAACAGCTAATATCCCTGTATTGATAGAAAAGTTGTAACCTGTGCTTGCACAATTATAATGAAGTCTGATGGTTTTAATTGGGCCCATCAATTTGCATAAAAAACTACTTAGCTTTCCTGTGGCCTTTTTCCTAGTTTGATCTATTTTAGTATCTTAATTTTCAAGAGCATTTATCCTTGCTTAAAATTCACATCTGACAACACCAATAAGCACTTTGAGCCACTCTTTTAATTCCTTTCATTTATCTTCAATAAACTGCATAGATAGACACCAGCACACACAAAAGGCTGCTTCAAATACAGCCACCTCAGCTCCACAAATGAATATTCTAAATAAAGCTTCTAGTCACCTAAAGTGAATCTGAATAATTGAGGACTTAATTCAGTCTCTTAGTAATAATCTTCTGCTTAGTTGAATATTTTTTCCTGACTGCAGGAGTATAGAAAGTTGCAAAAGCCAAAATAACATGTGCAACCAACAAAGAGAACCTCAGAGTTCATCCTAATCTATCCCATGACTCAATAATTACAGTTCAGGATGAACATGATAGACAGAAACTTCTTAATTCTTAAACTATCAACTCATCAAAGTCCAGCTGTCCTTGAAGCAATGGAGTTTTGCCATGTTCACAAATTCACAAACACTTGGAAAACATCTGGTTTTTGATTTTGCTCCTTCATAAAAGAGTGAGCTCCTTCACACCTCCTCCTCTGGATCATAAAGGTATTCAAATCTTAATTAGGTAATCTGACCCTGCAAGGCTTCCTGACTGTCTAGACTGTTTGTATGCATCAATTTGCTCTTCTAACATCTCTACAGCAGGTTCTGTGTTTTATTCTTAGTGTTGACTGTAGCTCTGCTAAAAGAAAAGAAAAAAGTCTGAAGTCCTAATTAACACATTTTCAGGAAGGATTAACCACTCACTTTAGCTTTGATGTTACTTAGAGAGAGAAAAAATTAGAAAAAATCCCAAAACACACAACACAAAAACACCAACTGAAACCAAACCCAGATGCTTTCATCCCCAGAGCGGCGTGGTAGGAAGTATTTTTTATACCCAGTTGCTGCTACCACTCTCCTGTACCCTGCTTTTGATACAGGTGGATTTTCTCTCACCAGAAGAAGAGTGGGATATGCCACACAACCCATTGATTCTTCTACTGCTCTGATCTACTTTTCTTTTTTGTATAAGCTTTTGCAGATAATCCTAAAACAAAATAAAAAAATAAAAGAAGGTCTTCTTGAAATACAATCCTGTGTGGCTTTGAAACACAAAAAGAGTCTCAGTTCTTCCACATTAGAAAATAAATACTTTTCACCTTGTCTCTTTTTCAAAAAAGTCTTCAACATATTTTCAAGCCAGCACCTCTCCTGTGAGGCACCAACAGTGATGGGTTTTGTTTATTGTCTGGCCCCAGCCATGGTGACCCAGGCAAGGCTTTGATAGGGACTCCAGGCAGATTGGAAACACAAGCCACTCAACATGCAGCCCTTGCCCCCCCAATAGCCCTCCTACTTGCTTACCTCCATTTCTCCATCCTACTGCCCTTCCAGATAAATATCCAGTCTGCACTGATTTCCCCCTATTTGTCACAGGTTTTGTTACATCTGTATGGAAATTTCGTATTTCATAAAGTTACAGGACCATAGAATAGTTAACTTTTGAAGGTCCCTCTGGAGCTCCTGTAATCCCATGTAGTCAGCTAGAACAGGTTGCTCACGTCTGATTCAATCATGTTGTGAATATCTCCAGTGATGGAGAAGCCACATTATTTGTGCAGCCTGTTCCAGTGTTTGAGCATCATCACAGTAGAAGAGTTTTCTTATGTTTGAATGGAATTTACTGCATTTTCATTTGCATCCACTGACTTGTCATGTTACTGAGCACCACTGGATAGAGTCTGGCTTCATTTTCTTTAGACCCTAATGTAAGGCATTTAAACACATTGGTAAGATCTCCTCTTAGCCTTCTCCACTTCGAGCTGAACAGCCCTATCTTTTTCAGTCTCTCTTCCTGGGAGAGGTTCTCCAATCCACTGACCATCTTTGCGGCTTTTTGCTGGACTCAATTCTGTGTCTTCATGTCTGTCTTGTAATGGGGATCCTAGCACTGGACTCAGCACTCAGGCATTCCAGATGATTGTCATGAGGGTAGAGTAGAGGGGACGGATCACCTCCTTCAATCTGGTGGTAGTTTCCTTATGCCATGAAGGAGGCTGTTGTTTTGGGTTTTTTTAGCTGCAAGGATGCACTACTGGCTCATGTTTAACTTGATGTGCAGCAGGACTGCCAGGTCGTCTTCTGAAAAGCTGTTTTACAGCCAGTAAGACACCAGCATGTATGAGCACATAGAGTTTTCCCTTCTCATTTGCAGGACTTAGCACATCCCTCTTGATGAACTTTCGGAGACACCCACTTGCCCATTTCTCCAAGCTGGAAAGGTGCCTCCTAATGGTTGTATAAACTCATTTTCATACTGTTATGTAGGCAGTCTCAGCCTCGCACAATGTTACTGATACAATTTTCTAGGAACTGCCTTCCTTGCAAGATCATACTCTGCAAAGGTTGTTTTGTGCTCCCCTCCATTTTTCTCTGGGGTCTGGTTGTTTTTCACAACTCGCCTTTGGACCTGTGAGATCCAGCCCTCCCTCATGGTACTACCTGCAAACTTCATCACATTGTTAATCAGTTATTTTTTAGCATAAATATGATCATCATTCTTTTCTGTTCCCAGCAGTCTTTTTCTAAATCTTCTTCAGTTATCTAAACTTTATGCCAAAGCCTAGTCAACAGAGGAATTGCTTGCAGTTCTAACACTGCACCTCTCTGAAAATGCATGCAACACATATTTTCAAATCCCATCAATTATGTACTGCTGTTCAAGATAATGTTACATAGCATTTTAAGCTTTTATATATTTAATCACCTCATTGTGACAGAAGGAAAAACAGTTCTGATTTCAATATTGAAGATTTCTGTGCCATTACATGGTTAAAAAAAAATAAATTATGACAGTACAGAGGATGTTCTGTTCTGTTCTGTTCAAAGCTATCTCATAGAATACCAAATGAAGTGTACTCAAATGATCGATAATATATGCAAATTATTGTGATGGAGTATGTTGTTTTTACCTTAACACAGTATCATTTATTTTCTAAATACAATCTTGTTATTGATTAGATGTGGAATTTATTTTACTCTTTTAAATTTAAATTATGTCAGAACATAACCAGTGACTTATAAGAAAACGTGGGGTTTTTTAAATGAATCTTAAGATATTTGTCCCTTCTGGAAGCAACCCACTACAAGCAGTATACAGAGAATGATTTGAATGCCAATTACATACAATTTCCTGCAAAATAATATGCTGAAGGCAAATCAACATTCAGATCACAGAATCTGCAATGTAAAAGAGAAAGAAAACAAAATAGTTAACTATGGTTAACAATGTATTAAATTTTCTAGGTCTTTTTTCATTTTTGATTAATTAATTAAGTAATTTATTTACTTATTTATATCACCGAGTTAGGAAATTCTGCTTCAAAGGGACAAACTGTTGGATATAAAAATCTGTTTAAATTTTGCATCCACAGTGAATTTAAGTACATGATATATCACACAGTTGAAACAAATGCATATTTAGTCACTATCAACATCTCTAAAATATCCAGTAAAATCAGCTCCATGACACTTTTACCATTCTGATACTTTTTAATAACTGTGGTGGTGGTTAATGTGGACACCTCCTCCTCTGAAAAGGAGAAAGGCCTGAAGGGGCTTAGGACCTTCTGGTGGGGCAAAGTCAGGGATTGAGGCCCCTGATAATGTCAGCCACATAATGGTTTTCTCCCCTTCTCTGTCTAAAGACAAGGTTCCCTCCATTTTGTTGTACCCTTCCCCCTGCTTGTGTGCCCCAACGACAGTTATGCTAATTACCTTTCCCTGGTTCTGGAAAGTCCCCTCTTGGAAAGTCCCTACTTAGTCCCGTCCCCTCTTGGAAAGTCCCTTTCTCCCTCGACGCACCATTGGTCCTAGTTTCCCTGTTCCTCCTCTCTCTCCTCCTCATTGGGCCTCCCCCCGTCACTCCACTTTCCCTCCGCCCATGGACTCTCAGATCCTTGGACCCTGAAGTTTTCCCCGCCCTGTTTTCTCCCCTGTTAAAAGGTTGTGTAACGCCATTGTACCCTGGCTCTCTCTGCCAGGATTCCATCGGGAGTGGTCTGCCAATAAACCCTCTCGGTACTCCTGCCAGAGAACCCCTCCCAACCTCTTAGTCTCCGCTTGTGTTTTACCGCCGGTCGGTGTAAGGGTTGGTGCTTGCCTGCTCCCAACCAGCAGGGAGTGTGAGGCACCCCAGAGGGGCGATTGGGCTCCCCGAGAGCGACCCTGAGAGGGACGCTTTTGGAAGGCCGCTGGGCGCCTCGCGCTTTTTCCCCTCTCTTTACCGGCCCTGTGACTGCGAGGTGCAGACGGCGGCAGTTTATTTTCTCTGAGGAGGCACAGCTCCGTTGCCCTTCTTTGAACACACTCCAGCACCTCAATGCCTTTCTTGTAGTGAGTGGTCCAGAACGGGACACTGCACTCAAGGTATGGCCTTACTAGCGCCAAGTAGAGTGGGACGACCACTGCTCTCAACCTGCAGACTCTACTGTTGCTGAAGCCAGGAGGCCCTTTGGCTTCTTGGCCACCTGAGCACAGGCTGGTTCATGTTCAGCCGGCTGTTGACCAGCACCGCGGATCGCTTTCCTCTGAGCGGCTTTCCAGGCACTCTGCCCCCAGCCTGCAGCATTGCATGGGGTTGTTGTGTCCCAAGTGCAGGATCTGACACTGTGACTCATGGAACCTCATGCAATTGGCGTCAGCCCATCAATCCAGCATGTCCAGATTCCTATGCAGAGACTTCCTCCCCTCCTGCAGATAAACACTCCTATCCTGTGAAAGACTAGCGAAGATGATTACTGCCTCAAAACAACTGAAATGGGGTTGGGGGAGGGAGAGGAGCCCCTCTCTTTTCAGTTGTATTGAGCCAGAGATCATTTTCTCCATTATCTCACTTGGTGCCAGTGGCAAACTTACTGAGGGGCCCTCAATCCCCTCACGCAGATCATCCATCAAGATGTTAAAGAGGACTGACCTCTATTCTGAGCCCTGGAGGACAACACCCATGACCGGCTGCCAGCTGGATGTAACTACATTCAGCACCACTCTCTGGGTCCAGTCATGCAGCCATTTTTTTACCCAGAGAAGAGTGCACACATCCAGGCCATAAGCAGTCAATTTCTCCACGAGAATGCTGTAGGAGATGATGTCAAATGCTTAACTGAAGGCCAGGTACACAACATGCACAGACTTTCCCTCATCCACTAAGTGTGTCATCTTGTCATAGAATATCAGGTTCATGAATAGTGTTTATGAATCTGACTGGACAGTTTTCAATGGCCTTTTTGGATTTTGCACAAAATTTTTAATTTCACTTTACTCTGTTGATTTTGTATTCCTAAAATACACATGCCAGTTTCATATCATTCTTCTCACTTGCTAGATGTATCAATTGTCTGAAAATTTATTCAGGAACTGCAGTTTTCCATTATATTTGCTGTTGACCATTTCTTCTGCACCGTATTGTAACATAGTTTCACCATCTACATGTGCTTTGTGACAACCATTCAAATTCCTAGGAAGCAAAGGATGATCAGGGTGTGAATTTCTGATGACAAGCAGCTGATAATTAACTCTCTTTGACTGGTTTTTTTTGCCCACCTGACCTCATGGTGGGATGTTTACTCAAATATTTAGTGTTGCAAAAACTGTGGCAAAATCCTATAATATTTTCCTCTGAATAGCTCAACCCAACCCTTGTTTTCTCCGTTATTGACAGCAGTTTGACAAGTCTTAAGGGAAACTGAAAGGGTGTCCCTAAAAGGGTGTTCCATTGTGAATTTGTCATCAGGACTTATTGTACTACTAGCAAGCAAGTAACAAAATACTTGCTTGACATCGGCAAATCTTTCACCTTTATCATATATAATAAAATAGGTCTTTCCTGCAGTGCTTTAGAGGTAGGAAGATTACTACAAACTAGGATCTCATTGTCTGATACATCATTAATCCAATCTTATGTAATTTCTCCAGAGACAGGGCTAATGGAATTTTTTGAGCTACTGATTGTAGTAACTGTTGAGATTCTAATCTTTCAACCTGAAGGGAGGTTAAAAAAAATTTGGTGGCACAGTAATTCTTATTAAACCTGAATTTTTGTATTAACATGACCATCACTAAAAGAGAAATTTTTGAAATTAGAAGATATCTAATCATCATCCTCTGTTATTGTCTAAAGACTGCTGCCAAGTTATATAAACTTGAGACCCCTTCTTTTTTTGGCTTCATTAGATGTTATGAGGAGAATGCTAAGTTGTCCTCGAGCAGACTGCAACATTAATGGGATTTCTCTGGATGGAGACAGAAAGAGGTAAATTACTTCATTTAGGACTGTGCAAATCACTAACATTTAAATCTCACTATAATTTGTTTGTTTCTATTTTTTTTTTTAGTTTGTGAGCTTTTCTTGTTTGTTTGTTTGGGCTTTTTTAAATTGTTTTCACTGAGATCCTTTCATTAGAACAGCATGGTTTTGACACAGTAAAGCATTGCACACTGTTTTCTTGTCTGGAAGCTCTGGACTTGTGCTACTCTTTCTTCCAGAAAGGAAAGCTAAGATACTGTACATGTCTTGTGGGAAAAACAAAGAAAGTATTTGTTTTCAGAAGCTTACTCCTGGCTCAAATAATTAAATTGACTTACATTTAGGTTATACATCAAAGTAATTAGGTTGATTTACTCAATTATATGTTCTCAATCAACTACTTTAAACAAAACTTAAACCATGAGTTTTGCAGGGAATATCACAATTATATTAATGCTCCAACTTCACATCGGCAGACTCCTTAAACTCAGAAATAAACCAAAAATAATTAAGAAAAGGTCAGAAGTTTTATGATACATAACTTTTCCTTTTTGTAATATAAATTAGGTACTAGATTAATAGACGAAGGCGTTCATTCGTATAATACAATTGCTCCTATGAACATTCATATAATACAATTGCTCCTATGGACATTTAAATATGCTAAAGAGTTCTAACTTGCTAAGAAAGGAAAAATAAACCCCTTAATTCATTAAGGCATTGAAACACTGTGACGATAAACAACAAAACAACTTTGGAAGGTTTTGGTCCTCTTACCACCATAAAATTACAAAAAAACCTGTTTCTTCGAAGAAAAGACGATTATCTCGGCTTTATGCTCAATATGATACATATCTCTGCAAAAAATATACATTTAAGCAATGGCCTTCTACTCTCTATATCCAGTTCTTCATCTGCACAGGAACATGCAGAGAGAAGCTCTGTCAAGACAAAAAAAATCAGCCTATGGTTGTACCAGTAAAATATTCAGTATGTGACTATAGTTAAACAGCATATTTATCTACTTCTTCAGAACTTTTAATGTTTTTTCTAACTCTGTTTGGCTTAGTTCTTTTACTTTATTCACTTGGATCAAATTAGAGAAAAATTGTATTTAACGAAGATAAAGATAAATAATATTATCAAATAGAGCACAGAGGAACATAATGAAAGATTGATAAGGTTACATTAACCCTAGAGAGTGGCCTGAGGTTGTATCAGGGTATATTTAGGTTGGATATTAGAAAAAGGTTCTTCACCCAGTGGGCGGTTGGGCACTGGAACAGGCTCCCCGGGACCAAGCCTGACAGGATTCAAGAAGTATCTGGACAATACTCTCAGGCACATGGTGTGACTCCTCGGGATGGTCCTGTGCAGAGCTGGGAGTTGGACTCGATGATCATTGTGGGTCCCTTCCAACTCAGCATGTTCTATGATTCTGTGATTAACCACTCTAAAAACAATAGTTACTGAAGATGGAACTAGACACTGATCTTGTAAAAATTTTTCAAGAAAAACAACTAACTCAGATTGATTTTAGTGATTATTATTGACATTTTTTCTACATAAGTTTGCTAACAAATGAGATCAAATGATCAAATCAGAAAACATTACAAACACATGCACATCTGAAAAATCACATTAAGCAAAATTCGGTTAGAGCTTTTAGTGTTTGAGTCATTTAGCCATTAAAAATTTCTTATGTTCTTCAATTCCTAATGGGATTAATATTCTTAGCGACAGGGAACATGTAATTAAAATGTAACTATTTAAAGGTAGTTTCAAGATTAATTCAGACTTTATACATGTCACATTGCATGGAAATGGACATTAGGTGGTATATCCATTGACAACAAGAATCAATATCTAATTACCTACAGCACATTCCAGCAAGTTGGTATAAATGAGAACCTGAAACATTTCTTTCCGCGAAAATCCCAAGGGTAGATTCAATAACCTTCTAAAAATTACTTCTGTTAGACATTTGCATGCTTATTTTATAAAGATTCTCCTTTCTTTACCCTGGTAATATTTATTAGTTTTCCTTGATGATCGTTTTCTGAAAGTTGCACTTAACCTTGCAAAAATCAGAAGTGTTTTCTCTGTAGTCAGACTATTGAGATGTATCTAATTTGTGTGAAACTACGTATTAATTTTAGAGAGTAAAGTCATCAAAATTTGTATTTTGAGCACTAATTAATATTTTAAAAATTTACTAACAAGAAAACCGCCTGTGGAACACTATTACTGGTATACTTTTGTGCTTGTTACAGCACATACCCAAGTCACCAGAGTGACGCAACTGATACAGCAACAAGAGAGCAGAACTCCATGCAGACAAACCCCTGACATAATTCCAGCTTCTCTGGAGAGCTTTTTAGCTTGTGCTACATTATTTTCCAAGCCCAAGCCAGGTAGTTTAAATTCAGCTCATAGACGTCTTCATAAAATACAGTCCAGAAGTGACGACAATACAGAAGTAGCCTGAAACAGAACTTTTTAGGTATGACCCTTGATACACATAAAGTTTTAGTATGTTGATCCTGGAAAACAATTTTTATTACAATACTGCAATATTTTATTTAAATGTATGAAAATTAATGTTACTGTAAGTTCTATTTTGACCTTTTTACCTGAATAACTTTCAATGAATTTTCATCCATAATAGATTGATATATCAAATCACTTTAAAAAAAAAAACAAAACAAATCCCACAATGGAATTGTTTACTTCAACAGCAAGAATAAGTTGGAATTTTTGTGATAATTTTTTTTTTTTTTTAGTTTGTGAAATATCTGGTTTTGGAAAAAAATAGTATCTGCTCAGAATTTCTGACATTTTAGTTAAAAAAATTGATATTATACTTCCTGAACATGGAGGATCTTGTTAGTTTTTTTCTGTCAGGTATTGCTGGAGCCATGGCTGTCCCTTGATCATACAGCCAAACTGTCTTTGTGGTAACTAGACAGTGTGAGGAAAAGAACTAAGATAGCTGGCCTCTAGCAGTGCTCCAGGACAATGATAAAAATATCCCAGATACATGGATGCGCAAACCCCACAAAATTATTGTTGTGGTTTAAGAAGGGCACTCCAGGTCCCCTCCTCCCACTCCCTCTGGTGAGAGAAAAAAAAGATAAAGATTATAGGTTAAGAACAATTTACTGGAAAAAGCAATGAGATAAGAAAACAAACAGTAACAGCAACAATATCAATAACAAAAGTATACAAAAAGAGGGTGATTTACATGCAAAAATTGCTCATGGAACCTAAACCCATAAGGCACAACCTCAAGACAATGAAATTGATGAACAGACTCTCCATGCCCATGCTTTTCCTCCAAAATCCATGGCCCCCTCCTTCCCAGAAGTAAGAATCCCTTACTTCTGCCCAGTGGCCATGATGTGCATGGTATAGAATCACAACCCAGACCTGCCCACATGGCTCCAGGCTCTGCACCCTCATGCTACTGAGAAAAATTTTAAAAAATTGAAATAATTAATGCTGTTCATCTCTGAAAACTGATCTCTTTGAGAAGAAGCAAACAAAAATAGAAAAATTCTTTCTTGTTAAATGAAGAGGTCAATTAATCTCTTTCTGAACAACAGGAAAAAAAAAAAGAATAGAAAATAAGAAAAGACAGATTGGGGTTTTTTTCTAAACAACAGGAAAAAAAAAGAGAGTAGAAAATAAGAAAAGACAGATTGGGGTTTTTTTCTAAACAACAGGAAAAAAAAAGAGAGTAGAAAATAAGAAAAGACAGATTGGGGTTTTTTTCTAAACACAATCTGGAACTCTTAAGAAAGAAATGCCACCTTCAGCAGAAATGGCAAATATTGGAGTCCTCTCTTTTAGTGTTTCATTGTTTTATTTGTGTGATTTCCCATCTGGTATTCAATTATGCTAAAATATAAAGTCTACTTCTGTTATTGTGAATATAGCTTAAATGATCATAATTGCTTTAAAAAGTAAAATGAATGCATCATGTCAGAGTATTGGTTAATGCTAAGACTTCTCTTTCTAAGACTTCTAAACTATGCTTAACTGTGGCCATAAATTCTTTTTTCCTGCTCAATAGTGTGTTCCTGTCATTCCTAGTCATATGAGAACCCAATAGTTAGTCTACTTGTTATAAACCTTGTGGCGTTAAGTCTGTGCCCTTTTCATTGGACTGAAAGATCTTCTTTTACAGTAGGTTAATTTAATCAAAAAGAATTGCAAAGAAAATTTATCCTTCCCACACTGTGTTATCTCACCTAAGAAATATCCATCCTTTAAATGCTTAGAATTGAGTTAATCTAATGGGTCAATGCAATTGGGATGATTGTGTAGTCATACCTTGAAAAAAACTTGCCAGCAAATAAACTCAATGCCCAGTTATTAAAACAAAATTAAAATGCCCAAACAAAGCAACAAAAAGCAAACACAGGCTATATATTTCTGCTGCAGATTCTAGGAAGGACTCAGACTATAGTAACTGCAGCTTGTTCTGTGTGACGGTTTATTTTGTATTTAAAATAATTTACGAAAACCAAAGAAACGCTTAAGCAAGACAATTATGGAGCAAAAGAAACATGCATATATAATCTATGTTGCAAAAAACTCTCCAACCAAACAACAAAAAACCCCTAAAAAATTATAATGTATTTGAATTGATATGAAACTTATATTTCAGTTAAATGAAAGTTACATTACAGAAAAAATGGAAGAATTATGAACTGTTTTTTATCTAGTTTATGTTCTTAATTCTATGTTTGAAAACTTTCATTGTTAATATGCTTTTCATTCCCTCGGAAGCCACTCTCTTTGATAAGTTTGGGTCACCTGTCCTGCCCATGATCCCCCCTGGCTTCTTGAGCAGCTCTGCACTGACAGAGCACAGCAAACCGAAAAGTCCTTGACTTAGGGTAAGCACTGCCCAGCAACATCCACATCAGTCTGTTGTCAACATTATTTTCAGCCTAAACCCTGAAACACAATTCTGCACCAGCTACTAAGAAGAAAATGAACTCTGTCAAAGGCAAAAGCACTACGAATGTCGACAAAGCCCATCATGGAAGAACTAGGATTAAGCTAATACAAATTTATATGAAATGGACTTTGCAATTTTTTGGTTGCATTTATCAACAGAGACATCCTGGTTTATGTATTTTCTTATGATACAAAAAAAAAAAAGAAAAAATTTATAAAGAACTCCCTTTTTAGCTGCTATGTAGTCTGAGCTTCATTTATGCCTCAGGGGTACTGATTTGCTGGCAAGGACAAGTAGCAATACCAATGCTCCATTCCTCCTGAATCCCTACAATTTGGGAGAATGCAAGTCTTTGCCAAGGTGGAGCATGCAGGA
Organism: Atrichornis clamosus; assembly: GCA_013400975.1. NCBI lineage: Eukaryota > Metazoa > Chordata > Aves > Passeriformes > Menuridae > Atrichornis > Atrichornis clamosus. The sequence continues at coordinate 75,465 of WBMZ01005813.1, forward strand.
ATTTTGCCAATGCAAGGTGTTCCAGAGATGCAGTTAATGAGCTCATCCTCTACATGTTGATTACGTGCTGTCAGGAACAGCTCTAATGTCTCTCTGGGCAGAAAAACCAGGATATAATCCTTATGAGGATGTCATGATAACAAATTGCTTGAAAAGCTATAAACACAATGTTCTTCATGTGCTTTCTGCCACTGGAGCCCTTAAGCTTGAAATAACTCTGACTTCCACTAGTAGAAACAATCTGGTGACGTATTTTTGTATGACATATTCCCAGTAATGGATTTTAGACACAAATTTATTTATTATTTTCTTAGTCAGGAACTAGTTTGTTTCAAAATTAACAAATGACCACATTCATTTTATTGTCCTTAAAGTTGTTTTCTAGGCCAATTTGTTATAGTTTAATTGGTTTTAGGAATATATTTAGTTGGGAATTGGAGCTCTTCTTATGAACTGGAGTAATTCATTTGATACCCTGAGGATTTTATCTCTTGGAGTACACTGCTTTAGCTATAGATTCTGAAAGAATTACATCTATTGGGGGAAAATGCCTAAGGGAATTCTGTACAAATAAACAATTCTGCCATCCCTGTATCCCTCCTTTTTTTAATGCATGATGCATTATATTGTTTGAGAAAATAACATTTATTCAGTGGACAGAGTTATCTGTAACTTATAATGCTACTGTCAAATTTTATGCTGCCGCTAGATAATAATTCTAAATGTTTGTGAGCAGGTCTTCATCGAGTCTTCTTCCTTATGTTTTTCTTATTTTTTCTCATGAATTGAAAGGTATAGACTTAGCTATCTTACTACCTCAGGACTAAACCCTCAGTGTTCCCTGAGAACTCTGCCTTATGTCCCAAAAGAAAAGCTTCAACTGAATAAATAAATTTTTTTTTAAATCCTTTTTTTTTCTGGAAGATATGTACCAAAGATGAAACATTTTGTTTTATCAGAACAATTGTAATTAAATTTTACTGTTTTCCAAAAACGGAATTGTACAGTATCATTCTACTCATTTAAATCAACTATCTTTTCTCAAACTATTAAGAGCAACTGCTTTTCTACCACCCTTTTTTTTCCCCTTTCCCCTCCTTTCTTTTTGTTTTCCTTTTCCAGTTTCTTTTCCTTTTACTTTTCTAATTTTTTTCTTTTCCTTTTTCCATTTCTTCTTTTTTCTTTTTTTTTCTCCCTTTTTCTGGATGGTCTTGTCTGGAGGTACAAAGATTCAGGATAAGAGTCTCAAAATACAAACAGTTATGAAAGCCCATGTTATTTAATTCACTCTGTATTAGAAAACTTTAGAATCTAAAATGTAGCATGAATAGTTAGAACACTATAGTGAAGTGGTTCAAACCCAATTTCAAGAGACACAAGAATAACTGCTCTTTCTCTGTCCCAGCAAAGCTTCTCAATCTAGTACTTTGGGCACTCAAAGGATCTCAAAAGCCATCTAGTCTTCATAGGCAAACAGGCAATGGGATTTGGTTAAAAAGGCATGAATTCAGCTAGTAGATTGCAAAGTTTTGGACAAATCTAATAAAAAGGTTTTTTGTTTCCTGTTTTTATTTTCTCTAACAGTAAAATGTTGAATTTAGGAGAAGAAAACTATTTTCTTTGAAAAGATAGGTCACTACCATATGCAAGAAGGAAGTAGGTTATATAATCAACACAATTAATTGTTGATATTTTTAGTTCATGAAATGACATCTCATACTTTTCAGACGACTAAATGGATTTTAAAATTTTTTCTAAGGGTCTTTTTTTCTATTTAATCAGATGAGGAGTTTAAACAGTCTGCAAATGTATTAGAAAATACATATATAGGAGTTATAGCCAAAGCAGGTGAAGGCTTAATGTCCAGATGTATAAATGAAATTAAGCTTATTAGCCTGAATCTAAGCATCTACAAATGCAGCACTAATAGTTCAGTAAAATACAAATAATTATTTGCTGTTGAGTGCTTTTTGGGGATTTTGTTGTTTGTTTTTTTTCCACTTCGCAATAGGCTGGAGGAACAAAAACTGTTGCCCTGTGATGAGGAAAATTCCTTCAGTGAAATAAGTGAGACCTTGGAAAGCACAAGCTAAAATAAGGCTTGAGAAACCCTCAGACATCTCTGTAGAACTTTAGGAGCATCTTGGAATTATAAATGTAATATTTATACAACATAATTCAACTTCTGTGTGCTAATTAATGCAAAATATCTGGTCATTCTGGAGGGTAAGGAAACTTTGAAATGTTATTTCAGACAGTGAAATAGTTTGAGGTATGATTGTCTAATTTTAAGAGTAAGCCTAGCCTCAAAATATATTAGTAGTCGAACTTAAAATTAGCATAAAATTATTGGGTGTTTTCTGCACACTATCTTATAACAAGTATTTGATCTCTGTATCATGTCTGAATCTTAATAATCTGAAAACCTTTAGGATATTTACAAGACAAGTGTTTGGGAGTTTGAACACTGTACATGTTATACATGTACTTACACACATACATTGTGCCATCTGACTCAGATCTAGGGACCCTCATGCTATGAGAATAATGTATCGAAATTTTCTTCAATTCAATTCACTCCTGCTTTAATTTGATAGTCTAATCATTTAAACCTCATATTACATCTGTAAAGAGGTCCTTGAATTTCTAGAAATCGTAACTAAATCAGAAATTCTGAAATTCCGTGTTTAATAGTGAGTAGTAAGTGCTGATCTAACAGCATTGATCCTCTTAAAATGTATTATAACAGTAGTGTTTTAAAAGCATAGTAAGATAAAAAAGCTTTCAGCTGTTAGTAGGGTTAAATAGTTTCAATACTGCCTTTTTTTACCATTTTTTTTCCTATTTGCTGTTTCAGCTAAGGGTGAATTTCAGCCTTCCACATGGCTGGTGCAAGGTGCCATTCACCTCATTATTTACACTGCTATATTTTTTATCTTGAGCAGAATGCTACTTTGTGAGCAGAGGATAAATTCTGAGTCCTTTGACTGAGGTATCTGTGAAGAGATCTTAGACTTCATTCACTACTCTTCAGTGTACGGAATTCACAGGATAACTGTGAATTTCTGGGATTAAATATGAAGTAAAATCATTTGACAGCCTTTGAGGTTCAAAAGGTGCAGGGACTCTAGTATATGTGCTGAGCTGCACTGAGTTTTCCTGAAAAGATAAAATAGATACATCCATTATTTATTTTTCTCACACTGTACTTCATCTGGGCAACTTTTCCAATTAGCTGATATTCAACCAAAGAAGATATTTGACCTGTTTTGCATATGTTCAGACATGCCCTTCTTTTATATTGGCTAGAAGATACTGAAGTAGGAAAAAGATGGTTAGAGAAAAACAAGGAAAAGTGACATTTATGTTTCCTCATTGCTGAAAACAGAGTAAAAAACCCAAAAACAAAAACACCGCAAAAAGAGGGAATTACAATGCAGACAAAAAAAGATTGAAGAAGGCTAATGTGTGTTAATATATAGCATGTAAAGCAGCCTAAGTAAGCATCAAAGAATAACAAACAAAAAAATAGAAAAAAAACCCCCAAACAAATCAAACCAAACATCAGGGAAGTCCCTAAATGAGCATAAGAGAAAATTAGTTAAAGATTACATTAGTTTTAAAACTTGGGTTCAGATCAAGCAGAACTGCTTGAAAATCCTCCTATTAATGCTGTCTCCTCTGGCATGCATGCAAAGGAACACTTATACAAAGGAATCTTTCACATCCAACCTTATTTAGCAGAATATGGTGAAAGAATAGTTATAGAATCATAGAATGTCTTATGTTGGAAGGAACCTTAAAGATCATTTAGTTCCCACCCCCTATCATGGGGTACTTTCCACTAGACCAGGTTGTTCACACCCCCATCCAACCTGGCCTTGAACACTTCAAGGAACGGGGCATCCACAGCTTCCCTGGGCAACCTGGTCCAGTGCCTCGTCATCTCACAGGAAAGAATTTCTTTCTAATCGCTAATCCAAACCCACCCTCTTTCAGTTTAAAGCCATGATGCCTAGTCTATTTCTATCTACCTATATAAAAAAGTGCACTTTCTCTGTTTTATAACTCCCCTCTAGGGACTGAAAGAGCTCAATAAGGTCTCTCAAGAGCCCTCTCCAGGCTGAATGACCCCAGCTCTCTCAGCCTGTCTTTATAGGATATTCTCCTCCCTCGACCTGTTGGCCACACTGGTTTTAATGCAGCCCAGGATGTGGCTGGCCTTGTGGGCTTCAAGTGCACACTGTCGGCTCATGTCCAACTTTTTGTCCTCCAGAACTTCCAAGTGAAGGACTGTGTAAAAATTATCAGATAAATAAAAATGAGAAGAACTAAATAAAGTCAGAAGTGACTGGCATTTACAGTCTGGGAAAAGGCAAACAAACAAACACCAAAAAAACCAATCAAACAAAAATACCAATGAAAATAAATACTTGAGTAAAAATCACATAAAAATTAAATCACTGAAAATATTTCTCCAGGAAGGTATGCCTTTTTATGAGTAGCAGGGATGGGTGACAAAACATTAATTGCAACTCATGAAAATTAATGTAGTCATTAACATATTAAACACGAAAAATAACTACTGTGTAATCCAAAATAATTTGATTCTATACTGAGTGAGAAAAACCTCCAGTGAACACCTTCCCAGTCCATTTTCTTAAGATTTGTATTGTAGAAATTTTATTTAGGTAAATCAAAGCAGTTTATATTTGACAAAGTTGTTTGCTAACAGATACACCTGTAACAATCTAAATAATCACTATTTGTGTAATTATTTAATATAATGTGTTTCCATAATCACTATTTCTGTATTTATTACATATAATGAGTTTCTCAATAAATTAACTTAATGTATTTATTTAACTATTTAGAATAGAATAGAATAGAATAGAATAGAATAGAATAGAATAGAATATTCCAGTTTGAAGTGACCTATAATGATCATCTAATCTGACTGACTGACCAATTCAGAGCTGACCAAAGTTAAAGCACATTATGAAGGTCATAGTCCAAATACCTCTCAAACACTGACGGGCTTGGGGCATCAATCACCTTTCTAGGAAGCCTGTTCCAGGGTTTGCCTACCCTGTCTATAAAGAAATGGTTCTTGATATCCAGTCTAAACCTTCTCTGGTGCAGCTTTGAGTCATTCACATGTGTGATGTCACTGGATTCTAGGGAGAAGAGATAAGTACCTTCCTCTCCATTTCCTCTCCTCAGAAAACTGTAGAGTTCAACCCTCAGCTCCTTTTCTCCTAACTAGACAAACCCAGAATCCTTAGCCACTCTTCATAAGGCATGCCTGCCAGCCCTTTTAACCAGCTTTCAAGGACTTTCACACCTTTCATAAATTGGGAGGCCCAGAACTGCACACATTACTTCAGGTGAGGCAGCACCAACACTGAACACAGTGGGATAATTGCCTATTTTGGGTGGCTGGTGATGCTGCGTTTGGTGCACCCTGGGATGTGGGTTGCCCTCTTGTCTGCCTGGGCACCCTGCTGACTCTTGCTGAGCCTGTAGATTGCCAGCACCCCCAGATCCCTTCCTGAAGGGTTGCTCTCCAGTCATTTCTCTCCCCATTTTTGCTTGCACTTGATGTTATGTTATTTTAGGTACAGAATCCAGTTTTTCGACTTGTTAAATTTAATCCCATTAATATTTGCTCTATTCTTTCTACCTAGATTTCTCTACAAAGCCTCTCGTCTATGAACAAGCTTGCTAATGGTGAAGTCCCCTGCTGCATCCAGATTGATGATAAATATTTTGAAAGGAACTGGCCCTAGAACTGAACACTGAGGAACACCAGTGATGATCAGACACTAGCCAAATATGGCCCCATTCACTACAACACTTTGAGCCCTGACCTTCAGCCAGTCTTCACCCATTGCATGGTGAACCTGCTTTTCCCACAGTTGGATAACTTCTCCTGAGGATGCTGAGAGGAACAGTATCAAAAGTCGTACTAAAATCTAGCGAAACTTCATCCACTGCCTTCTCTCCATCCAATAGAATCATAGAAGCATATTAAATTACTTAAACAGGACTTTCTCTTTGAAGCCCATGTTGACTGTGCCTGATGATTACATTATCCTTTAAATTATTTTCAATAGCACACATTAAACTACGCTCCATATTTTTTCCACAAGCTGAGGTTAGAATAACAGGTCTGTAGGCCCCTGGGTTTTCCCTCATGCCTTTTTAATGTATTGGAATAACACTGACTGTCTTCCAGTTAGTAGAGACCTCCCCAGAGTTCCAGAACTTTTGGTAGATGATTGAGAGGGTTTCTGCCATAACACCCAAGAGGTCCTTCAGTACTGTGAGATGAATCCCATCAGGCCCCACAGAACTGTGAAGCTGTTACAGCCGCTCCCTTACAATTTCAGCGTCCACAAAAGGAAAGCCACTGTTCCCGCACTCGTAGTTTCAACTTAGGGAACTGGGCAGCCCAAAGTCTATAAGTATAGTTAAAGACTGACGCAAAAAAAGCATTGAATGCCTCCATTTTTTCTTCATCTCTATTAGTCGGATGATCATCTTAACCAGATTGGTTCAAATTTATTTATTTATGTCAGTGCACAGACTTGATATATATTTAATAGATGGGAGCCAATCACTTAAAATTTTCTTCTCATTCTTATGTCATTTCAAATTTGGTGAAGCAAAATGTATATCCAGAACTCTTTAACTGTTTCCAAAGGTATGATTATGTTGGTAGATGGAAGAGCAATTGTAACAGCTTTCTTTTCTGACAGAAATTCTCCCCAGAACTGCCAAGCTGTAAATAGGTACACGGTCATTTCAGAAAAAAATTCAAAAAGCTGTCAAATACACTGTTAGCTACATCACTGACTTCTGAACTACTGACTCATTACAGTTATGGCATAGCAGTTTCTATGTTAGTTCAATTTCTTATTTTGACTTTGACCTTTACGTGGCGTTCCAGAACTCAGAAAAGAAAAGAAAAATGTTTCTCAAGCCCTTTCCTAAGACTATTCTCAGTCTAGGTATATGATGAAATTAGATAGTCAGTTGATATAAACCCTTGCAGCTCCATTTACTTACTGAATCTTTGGTGATTTATGCAGCTGAAGACAAGGTATAATGATTTGGACAGTTTCTATTATCTTACAAAGTTCATAGAAATGCCTTTGTGCAGTAAAGGTTGTCAACGAAAACTTAACCACCTAGATTGTGCCAATAACGGTACAAGTAGGAATATGCAGTAATATGCAATAAGAAGACATTTATTTTAAAGAAAAGACTTATATGTTACACTACTCACACTTGTGTAATTGGTATAATCAGTGTATATTATGTACCTTATTTCTGTAGTGGTTTTCTTGAGATTCAGTACTATACAATAGTAATGTATGAAGACCCTTCTTCTTTTCCTACTCACTTTCTTGACCTTTTTTAAAGATTCAAACCTCTTTTATATTCAGCTTGAATGTCTGCTTCTAATACTGTTCTAGAGCACAACAATTTACAGAGAATTGAAAAAGCAATTTTCTTTGGACAGCTAGCTATTCTCCCTAATTTTCACCTGCCAAACTCTTTTCTATGAATGTTGACTCAATCAGATAAAATGCAGACTTTAAAGATGTTTGATTAGCTGCCTGGCTTACCTTTAGCTACTCACTTTGCATGTAAAATGTCTACATACCCACCATTCTTCACTTTCCACTCTTCACTGACAGGCCTTTCCCCAGAGCTGCACTGAGCAATGTGGGCATGAGCTAAGGCAATAAGCACTTTTCATTTATGAACTACTAATAACTTACTTGTGGTTTATTAAGTGAAATAAGAATTCAGCAATAGCAAAAAAATTATATATATTACTTATTATGCACACCTTCATTTTTTTATATGTTAGTTCAGGTCTTTATAACTGTTCATTTGAAATCACTACAATGATTACTGAAGAAAAACCTTTACATATTTCTCCTGCTGTCCTACCACACCTCCCAACAAATAAAAACTGAGTGATATGTCACTTATCTTATAAAATTCAGCTCCATAGGCTTCAGAATTTTGAACAGTCCCTTCTTTTGTAAACAATACTCATGATCTCAGCAGAATGACTCAATTAAGTATTGTGTTTAAAAGAATAGATGACTCACAAATTTTTACATGGCGTATCAAAGGAAACTGAGGATCTTAATACCTCTAGAATGTTGTGTAATTTTTATGGTACTAATTGGATAAAATATTGCTTGCTCATATTCTTAGTTGGAAGCTGTTATAAAATTCAGAAAAAAACATTTTAGGTTTATGGAATGTGAGCAAGTTCTTAATGTGATAATGAAGAATATAAACTTGTGTATATAAGAATGTGATTGAACAACTTTTAGACATTGAAAACTAAGTTTCTATCAGATGAAAGCAGAGTTAAAATGAACTAGATAAATGAAGGACTTGAAAAACTAATATTTCATTAAATAAAATAGTGGCACCCAAGCTTAAAGGTAATTGATCTCTGTCTAGGGGCTGCTTTGAGCCTCCAGAATAGCAGGTCAGTATGAATATTCAAATTAGTTTTGTGAAATTATAATCCATCCTTTCAAAGCATTGCCTTACTGCTTTCCTGTGTTTTATGACCTAGTCAATGTATATGTGGTCATACCTTCTGCATCACTTCTAGTGCCTCAGTGTAACCACAATTTTTATCCTTGGAGCTATTTGAAAGAAAAAGAAAAAATTTGTTGCAACTGCCAGTGCAAGCCAACAGAAAATAACTGAGCTTTCATAAGGGAATCCTAGAGACTCTATGGATATTTCTTTTTTTTACTTAATCAAGAAATACACAATATTTTGTATTGCAAAAGAGAAAAAAACCCCTAAATTCCTGTCATAAGGTTGTTTTAAACTCCACCTTGATGGCTTCACTTTGCCTTTATGAAACATTACTAAAGAAATTCAATAATCTAAAAATGAGCAGTCTAATTGCAAACTTAAATTTGTCAAATATTTATAAATATTTTTCCATTTTTTCCTGAATAAATCATCCACATCTATTCCAATTTTAATTTCACTTAATTTATTTGTGCTCATTCATGGTATTTCAGATGAGAACTATAATATTACCTCTTCACTATCATTTCTCGAATGTGAAAACTGAAGTCCTTTTTGATTTCTTTTTCTTTTTTTTCACTGACTACTTTCATTTGATTTCTCTGTAGCAGTTTGAGACTTTCTGGAATATGTGGGAATAAGAATAACTATAGATTTGCAGATGCACTTTCACCATTGCCTTGTATATATGATTAATACTACTGTGGTTTGACTCTGTATGTTGCAGTACGTTCATTAGGATTAAATTTGCCACTTCATTGCAGCAAAAACACAGGCAGTTTTGTAGTTTGTTCCCCTCTCTCTCTCTCTCTCCACCTCTCTGGCTAGCTACAGATATTTATCTGTTTAATGCAGTGTCTTCCCTAATTTATGCTGAAGTAACTCTGCCATGAAAGTGTGGTTTTCATCTTAATTAATCCAAAACACAACTAAGTGTTCTCCCTTCAAATTTAAAGGTCAGATTTTGTATTATTCACTTAAAACACCCCCCCACCCCAGAAATTGTAATTTTTTTTTTTTTAAGCAAGTACTGTTTTCAAAACAAAAAACTCTCTTTGATATCAATTTCCACATGTTCCTATGTGGAACATGCTCTCCTAAAACAGTGATCTTCAAGAAAACCATGAGGTTTATCTGACCAAATAGAGGCTCTTCTACCTTATAGATATTTGGTTAATTATATTCCCTCGATATGAAGAGGAAAAATTCATTTCCAAATCCATTTGTCTTTTCTTTAACTAGGCATACTAAGTAGACCAGCTAAAATTGTTTACATAATACACCTTACCCCGACAGGAAAACATGTTTGCATCATGGACAGGTTTGTTGGAGTAAGGCAGTTAGGTTTTGGAATGTGCACTGAACATGTGAGTGTGTATTTCATAGCATCAAGTTACTTCTGTAACAATTCCATATTATCTGTAGCTATATATATTTTGGCTCATTATTGTTAAAAAAGTACCACTGATTTCATATGGTTGTAATTAGTGCCAGAACTCTGACTAGATTTGATTTAGGCATTGTTAGGGGATTCTACTTTTTATATCATAATTTAATCTTATGTTATTTTTTTATCAATATCCTTTTTTTGGTTATAAGCCTACCAAAACTGTCCTCCACCTAAAGTGAGTGTGTGAGGGGGAAGCAAAAGGATCAAAGCTACCAGTTGCATCTGAATCAGTACAATACTTAACAAAGTTTTTTTATTTTCTGCTAGAAGTTGAACACAAAAAAAAAATGTTTGCACTTGATTGTCTCATAAAAGAATTACAAAACCAGCCTATGTGTATGTAGGTGGCTAGCACTTTGCATAGCATGCTAGATAAATAATTTTTTCTTTTAGTGAGTTTTTTTTGTTTGCTTGTTCATTTGTTTTTTTCCCCTTAGGGGTTATCTAAATAGATATATTCCATTATCCCATAGATAAAAGTATGGCATTCGTGTCTCTAGAAATATTTTTCATTAAGGTTAATGTGACAATAGCAGTTTATTTCCTTGGTATTTCTGTTCCATCCTTATGTTAATTCCATCATTATTTACTTTGAAAACTATATAGATATTATTGGAATAGAGGGAAAAGGACTAATTTTCTCATTAATGAAAGTGTCTGTTTACTTTTCCTCTATTTTCAAGACTTCTGCTGTGATGTTTTCTTTTTGCCTTTCAGAGGATAATTCTGTTGATTAGGTATGCAAAAAACTAATATTTGATTTAAAAGGTCGCTTCAAGAATTAACTGTGACAAGCTATCCAAAGTCTGTTGAAATCAATAAAATAGCAGAAATTCATAAGAGCCTGAGGTAGGTCTCCATGACTGAGAATGAAGATAATGGGTTTTTTCCCCTTCTCTTTGTATTTCTTTTCTTCATTTCTCTTTTTTTTTTTTTTTTTTGAAGTAGGTTTGTTTAGCTTTATTTTGTTTTAGTTTGGTTTGGTTTTTTGTTTTGTTTTTGAGGAAGTTGCCTTTTAAAATTTTTTTTCTTTCTTTTGTTTTGTTGGAGTTTTTTAAGGGAATAGTCTGACTACTAGAAATATATTTCCTACTCCTTAACACAGTGCTGTGTGGTTTAAGACACCTTTACATGTCATTTTACCAGACAGCCTAATTTATGTAAAAAAAAAATCCCGGCAACAAATCTAGTAGTCCTAGTTGGGATAGAGTTCGACTTTTTCAGAGGACAATATGTTCCTGTGTTTTGGATTTTTGATGAACACATGGTTGAAAACATCGGTTTGATTTAGCTATTGCTGGACAGTCCTTGCACAATGTCAAGGTCCTTCAGCCTGGAGAAGAGAAGGTTCCAAGGAGATCTTCTAACAATACCTAAAGACCTTCTTTCAATACCTAAAGGAAGCCTAAAAGAGAGCTGAAGAGTGACTTTTTATAAGAGCATGTAGTTATAGGACAAGGGGTAATGGCTTTAAATTGAAAGAGGGCAGGTTTAGATTAGAGATTAGGAAGAAATTCTTTACTGTGAGCATGGTGATACACAGGAACAGGTTGAGATCCTATGGATAACCCATCCCTAAAAGTGTTCAAGGCCAGCTTGAATGGAGCTCTGAGCAACCTAGTGTAGTGGAAGTTGACCCTGCCTGTGGCAGGGAAGTTGGAACTAGATGATCTTTAAGGTCTCCCAACCCAAAGCATTCTATGATGCTATGACTTTTTCTTGTCTCTCATGCTGCCCTGCCAGTGAGTAGACTGGGGACACACACAACAGGAACTGCTTACTTCAACTGACCAAAAGGATTTCCCATACCATACAGCATTTTGCTCACCATTACAAGCTGGAAAATAACAGGAAGGTGGGATACAGACTTCATGGCACTTGTCTTGCTAAGCAACTGCTCTGTATTACAAAGTACTACTTCCCTGGAGATGGCCAAACATCTCTGTGGATGGGAAGCAGTGAATGAATTCCTTGTTTTGCTTTGTTTAGGCAGGTTTGATTTACCTATTAACCTGCCTTTATCCTCAAGCTTTTTCACTTTTATCCTTCTTATTGTCTTCCTTATACCACCAGAAGGAAGTTAGTGAGTGTCTGGGTTGTACTGAGTTGCTCACCGGGGTTAAAAAATATGTAATAGGAATTTAAAATACCTTGAAATCTTCATCTTTATTCCACTTTGGAATCAAAAGCAATATTTGAAAACAAGTTTTGTCACCAGGAGTATTCCAAAATTAGGATGGATAATGCAGGACAAGATGTTATTTCTCACCTGAAATTTCTTACCAAAAGTGCTTCCTCGTGTTGAGTATTTCTCTTGTAATCTTATCTATTTTTCAGCAGGGGTCCCTTTCCACTACAAACACTGAAGAGATTGTTACTCCTCACTGGCAGAATTTAACAAAATGTTAGGAGACCTCTCCAGATTAGAATCCTGCAGGTAGCACAGTTTAGAACCATGGACAATTCAGAGGAAACAGAGGAAAAATCTGAAGCCTAATGTGTCTAAACCAGGGATATACAATTTTTCCATAATTTCCATAATGAGATATTGAATGCATTTTTGTCTTTATTAAACCTTTTAAAATTCTACATTAAAATAAAATATTTTATTTTCCATTTATGCCTTAGCTAAATATTATAGCATTAATAATAGTAGAATTCCATTAACAGTTATATGTTTATTTTTAATGGATGGGAAATCCTGATGAACCAAAATTAACACATACTTTGATTTGGGCTAATCAAGTTTATGAATTATATACCTCAGTTACAAAGTTATTTTTATGGAGAGTGTGAGAAGGAAGCTTTTGACTATAATCTAGATATTAGTTGCATTCAAATTTTTCAACACAATTGTGTCTCCCCAATGGCCACTCTAGAGTTTTCCAGCAAAATGTACTGGTGTTGAGTATTAGGAGCATGTATCATAAGGTACAGAACATTTGTCCATTTTTAGAGCCTTCTAGGGTTCTGGTCCAGTTTAAGAGTTTCCAACATAAAGAAGTATATAAAGATTTTCAGGACTGTCTAAAGAAGAATCAGGTTAAGTTGTGGGTGTCCCATACCTAAAAGTGTTCAAGGCCAGGTTGGATGGAGCTTTGAGCATCCTGGTCTAGTGGAATGTATCCCTGTCCATGACAGCGAGGCTGGAACTAAAAGATCTTTAAGGTCACTTCCAACCCAGGCCATTCCGTGATTCTATGGTTCTATGGTTATATGATCCTCTGATTCTATGAAGACATAGAAAAGGAAGAGGACGTCAATTAATATACACTTATCTGAGATAACTGCCCAGGGAGTCTCATCAGGTGAGGGAATGAAGCCACACTGAAAGAGAACTCTGGGTGAAAATGGGCTGCCTGATATTTTGGAAGTGCCTGAGAGTCATTTTATTATCTGGTTAGGGTTTAGCATAAACTAGATTAATTCTGCTGTCAGAGTTCATGCTTCTGTCCTTACCCATAAAAGAAAACTCTAAGCAACTGACTGCAAACCAAGTGTTTACATCAGAAATCCCCAACCTTAGTTGAAACAAATCTTCAAAGACTAAAGGTAAATTATTTAAACACCTGTACATTGCACAGTGGAAAATTCTTATGTTAATTGTATAGAACTTCAAACTGACAAAAGAGTGTAGAAAATAAATACTCTTTAAAATTATTATTAAATTCTCAGCACCAAATGCTTAAATATTTTCAATGTTGATAGTAGTGCATTTTTCAGGGCAAATTTATTATTTTGAATTTCAAACAAGTGCTGCAGAATGTAAGGAAAATTAGCAGGTAATGGTCATGTGGTGTTCCTGCTACCAAACAAATTTAGACAAAGCTCAGACAGATACAAGAGAGATACGCTAAAGAAACTTTTGTATGTTTCATCTATTTTCTGAATTATGACTTGATGCAAGGACAAAGCTGAGAAACAGCAAGGGTGTGGGAGAAAAGTTGAGATATTAATTATATATTCTACTTTATTTGATTATGATCTTATAGGCAGTAGGTAGTGTTCTGTCCTAGAGTTTTCCATTTGAGAGTTTTAAACCAAATTTTGCTTTCCACATGCCTGCTCTCCCTTAGTAAGCTTTCTTTATTAAGGATACTGTATGAAATTAACTAGTTTTTCCACCTTACAGACTTAGGGAGTATGCTGGTAATGTTCGATAACCGTAAGATGAAGCCCGAGGTGTCTTATCAATCTCTTTTTTGGCTGCCAAGGCAACAAGTGGAAGACTTGGAGTTGGCAGCATGATTGCATCTGCACATATCAAAAAACTGCTATATCAAGAGCAAATAAACATGCTTGTATTTTGCCTTGTATGTGGTGAATAACTACATTAAATCAATCTGAACTGTCTGTCAAAGTCAAATTTATTAACGCAAAACAGTGCAACAGAACTGAGTTTTTGAAATCAATATGACTGATGGCTAACAGCATGAGGTTTGCACCTGTATTTACATTTTGAAAGACTGACCTTTTCCACTGTCTTTGATTTTTATTTAATAGGCACCCTTCTGAAACTTGGAAAGTAAGAATGAATGACTTCTTATCATTATAGAAGCAATAGAAATGCTATGCTGTTTCTTCCAGAATTATATAAACCGCAAACGAAAGCAGAAACATAAAACAGCAGAAATAAACCCTCCATTTCTCAACCTGTCAGCTACCTAAAAAGACCCATTAAAGCAGAGTAAGTGGCACACAGAAGGGCAGCTGCTGCTACAGGAAAACTTCATTGCAAATATACAGTAAGTCACAGACATTTCATTTTTATTAATTTAAAAATATATCCAGAAAGCCTTCCAGATCAATCAAACTGACTCTAGCCCATGACTTCCAAGCCACTGTACTTTGTTGGCTCCAAAATGCTATAAGATTATTTGACTAAGAGATAACTTTCCTTGAGTGCTTGAATATTTAAGAGAAGGAATGTTTTCAGAGCTTTGAAAAGACTACCTCTTAAAAAATTAAAATGATTCTGTCTATTTTTTCAACATTTTGAAATATCATTCACTCAAAGCAGAATTGTGTGATTTTATTAAATGTTTTTCTCCCAGTATATTATTCGATTTTGGAGATCTGAAGGAAAGAATGATCGCAAGTAATCTATTTATCTTCATTAAGCGTAAGGAAAAAAAAACCAATAACAACTCATGGAAGATTAAAAATTAAAATCTCCCATGATTAAGAAACAGATCCAAGTCTGGACCTAGCAAAGATGTAGTCATAGGACATTATATTTTATTTAGTTGTGTAACCACATTCAGCAATTTTTGCCCCAAGACACTTATTCCTGCTTCTGCAGTACAGTTGACAATATTTCCTACTGGAATACTGTATCTGTTAAATGTCTGTCTAATTAAAATGTTTCAGATAGAGAAAACAACTGTATAAAAATAATTTAGAATAACTAGATTGCTATCTTGCTCAGGAAATTATGGAATATGTGCTAATTGAACTTTTAAAATTGAAAATAAAACAATTTTTCTTACTCTAATCTTGGAGTTTACTTTCCACATAACAGAAAGTTAATCAATATTATCAAAGCTTATTGACTAAATATTTACTTAAGATTTTAATTTATTTAATTATGAATCAAACATACATGAAATAATGTGTAGTTTGTTTCACATTGTTTAAAAATATGATGTTTTTGTTTTGAAGTAACTAAACTGAGGAGTATAAAGAAAAATATAAAAATAATATTTGTTAAATCACAATGGAAATCTTGTAAATAGAATTTATATTATATTAATCAAAAGACATCTGTCCTTTCTGTTATTATATACTTTTTTCCTAAAGCATGTTAACTAGCAAATACAAACTAAAGAATGTTTAAGCTTATAATAAAAGTAGAAATAAAATAGCAACTTTGTCAGAATTTTCATTCATTCATAAAGCCCTGCTGCAAATAGGAATTGGAATAAAGATGAACATTTCAAGGTATTTTAAATTCCTATTACATATTTTTTTACTTGTCATGGTTTAACCCCGGTGAGCAACTGAGTACAACCCAGACACTCACTAATTCTGGTGGTATAAGGAAGACAATAAGAAGGATAAAAGTGAAAAAGCTTGAGGATAAAGGCAGGTTAATAGGTAAATCAAACCTGCCTAAACAAAGCAAAACAAGGAATTCATTCACTTGCAAATTTCCCCTTTCTAAGGGGAAAGAAAACATAACTGAATCTAGACTGAACTAAAAAAGCATCACCCTCATAAGAATATTGCAACTTTGCAAGTGGTTCTAAGTGGTCCTGCATAAACAAGGGGATTGGACCAGATGACCCCCTGACATCTCTTCCAACCTCAGACAACCTGTCGTTCTGTGATTCTGGTGAATCTAGTCTCTTCCTTATATAGATAAGACTTTTTTTTTTTTTTAATTGCGTGTGGCTACCCACTTGGGGAAAAGAATGTTTGTGATTTTGGTAGGGAATAAATCATACAAAAAGGAAAATGATACAGATTTTATAAGACTAATTGAGAAGCAGGTAGTGAGTCAAGCTATAGCTGAGCAATTCTGAATATGGAAATAAATCAAATGCTGCTCAGAGCTAAGTTACAAATAAACGAAAAAGATTATATATGCCAAGTGTATTATACACTGTGAACAGTTTGCCCAGTTCCTTCTACAAGTGAGTCGAAGCTGCTGTTTAAACATATTTTAAGAATATAATATGCCTCCCGGAGCATGTCTACATGCAAAATAGTATCTTTGCTAAAATAAAGCTTTTAAATTTCAAATGTAGCAACTGCACTTCTTTTCACAGAGGAGGTAAAAAGAGCTTTTAAATATCAAATACATATTTGATGAATAATGTTATATATTGACATAACACTAAATACCAGATATACAGAATAACAAATAACAATTTATTCTTATCCAACTGTTGAAAGCAATTTATTATTGTTCTTATTTCACAATACTCTTCTAGTTGCTTCACATAAAATATGAAAGGAGAAGTGATGATTTCCTTGGATACTTAAACATCAGTGTTTAAAACAATAATCTGTCATTTAGCACATGTTGTAAAATTTGAGTCTTTTCTATTTATGCCTGGAGAGATGCTGAGGGAATAATATATTTTCCTAAGTCATAATGTCCCCACCAACCTTTTTCTGCTCTAGAGAAGGACTTGAATTGCTACAAATTGCAAGGTACTTTTATCCCCACAATGGCTGTCACAGGACTGACAAAGTCACCATGTTCCTGATCAAACCCTGTACAGCTGTGGGAGGTAGGATATAGACCGTTTACAGTTTATAGCCTGCCATGTTCATGCTGTGGAATCCGTGGTACTGCACACTCAGAAAAAAACTAAAGGGCAGGTACTACTCCCCTCATCCACTTACTGCCACTTGTTTTCACCACTTCCCATGATGGCAGCGGTCTGTCCACAAATGGTAGTGGAAAAGATGGTAATATGCACATGTCAAATAGCAGAGATGAAGGAAAATGGCTGGTCATTTTAGTCGTAAGTGCAAGTGGACAAACAACTCAAATGCTGCTTTTACAGTGTAGAGTTTCAGCAGAAATTTTCTACATTTTAGTGTGCATATTAGGGCCAGGGTTATGAAGGGGAGATGATGGTGACTGAGCATTCAGGAGTTTTCAGAATGAGGCAGCAGTTCAATAAGCAGGAGTGTCAACAAAGCACCTGAAGTATAGTGAGTAAATGGAAATGGGGAACAAAATAGTCAGGGAATACCAACTTTCAGTGCACTGGAAAGAGTATATTGAAAAAGGGAGTGGAAACATGTCATACAAGACTGAAAGCCAAAGAGAAGTTTCGTATAACTTTTTTTTTATTTGTCAATGTGCATTTTCTTCTCCTATTTGGCCTTTATGATCTTACATTTCTGTTTTGAGCAGTTTTGTCTCATATGTTTCCAGAGATACAGCTTTAGCAGAATACCCCACTGGTCAGTGCAAATGAATTGCTACATAAGTCCTGCCCTCTAAAGTATTTAGACACCTAGTTCATTCATTTTGATGACAGATGGGCATCCTAGGGTTAAAGTTTGTGTGTTTAGACAAATATTATTTCAGGTGTGGTTTCACTAGGATAAATGCTACCATACAAGGATTTTTATTACTGTAGTTGTAGTGGTTAAAAAAAGATTGCACTATCTGACATAGTTATAGAAGTAAAATCTTGTAAGTGCAGACCAAGCCCTTGCCTATAGAAAACTAAGATGGAAGATTATGTCTCCCTTGAAAGCAGTGTGTAAATTTATAGCAGTAGATAAATGATGCAATTGGAAAAGTATTTTTTTATAGATTTCTCTGAGAGTAATGTAGGCTAGCTATGAAAGGAGTACTTTTAGAGGCTGAGAAGCTCATAAAGGGAGATGGTGGAGCTATAGGCCATTAATATAAGCAAGCAAGCATCCAGTAAAGTGTGATGCAAATGAAATATGAGTTGCCTAGGAAGGCTTTAATCAGGCTGATGTAATAGCATAGATTTTGTGTAAAAGTAGGAACATGCTTTTGGACTTACTGACTTATTTTTCTTTTTTATTATTTTTCCAGATGGCATGGCCTTCTATCAAAACGAATTAAAATTAAAAAAAAAAAAGAGAAAAAAAAGAAAAAACAAAGAAATATGTATGTTAGTGCCCAAGTGCAAGCAGTGAACTAAAAAAAGAATATGCCTTGAAATTCGGCTTCTCAGCGGATTCAGTAGATACTGTGCCTGTTAGAACTGCATGTTCAGAAAGGGTGTCACTCTCTATAATGCTGATCCTTTGTGAAGAAAAAAAAAAAGGTAATTTGAAGTCAGTCAGCCACCACTTTTCAGCGAAGAAATCAGATCTGTCATTTTTTACATTCTATCCTAAAGAAAGTTCACCAATATTACAGTAGTCTAAATATCCTCATGTCATTAGTAAGAGAAGATTTGAGAGATGTGTGAATGCTCAGATACAAAATGATATTATATTTTTTAAACAAAATGAAATGTTCACAAATACTGTCTGCAGATTTAGATGGTTAAACAAAAAGAGAAATATGTTCTCCCTTTTACTATTTAGGCTGCACTATTGATCTTCATAAGATAATGCTGATAAAATTTTCACAGGTCTGTTGCATCAAGAGGATGAATTACTTGTCTTCAGCATCAATACTAGCTTCTCCATATGGAAATTTTTTACATAGGGGATGATTTTGTTTTCAGAGAAATTTATTATGATTGTTATTGTTGTTATTGTTATTAACTTGTATATGAATATTGGTTACTCTGCCTTCAATATGTTTTTGCTCATGACAAAAAAGGAAGAAATATGGGACTTGTGGATTTGTCACTGCTGTAGAAACTTTATAAAGAAAAGATTAATGGTTATTAGTATATTTCTAAGTGTTATGTTGCCTAACACTGTGTTGCATTTAAGACTATGCTTCTCTGCATTGTGTGGAATTTAAGTGTAATTATTGGGGTTTACAACTATAAGGAAAATTCTTGCTATGAATAGCAGGTAAGTTTTCATGTACAACTTTTACATTCAGGTCTCAGTATAGATGATTATAGAAAAAGGTGAATAAGTTTGAACACCCACCTGGTAAAACATGCAAACCTATAAAATGGCAAAAGGAATTAACTGTGCACCACTCCCACCATTGCTCTTCACAGTGGGTTTTAAGAACAGATTCCACGTGTTCACTGGTCACTGTTTCATCTGCATGGCCTTTAACTTCAAGATAAGATCTCTGTGGTTTGCAGTCCATCTAAGGTAAAAACTAATTTTTAGCCAAGTCAAGAAGCAAACACTCAGCTTAGGCTTCCAGAATCGTCTTTCCTTCACAGACTGGATGTATATATGAAAGATATCACATCCTTTCATTTTCTCAGAGCAAAAGCATTTAGTGGATGCCTCTATGTGTTTGTGTTACTAGTCAGAAGATGAAAAATCCCATTAATGGGCTTTCCATGGAGGATGTTTGCCGGGATCTGACTGCTGGAAATTAAAATGAATCCAAGCTCATGTGCAATGGTTTTGTCCTAGTCAAGCCTTTCTGGACCAGTGAGAATGTACCACTCCATTCTACTGCTATCACTACGTCTCTCTCCTCTTTATAATATTTATTCTCAAAAAGCCTGAGGAAGTGGCCTTTGTGTAAAGGTTTATTTTAATTTCTTTTGAATCTGATGCCTCATAATTTCATTAGTTGTTCATGTGGTATGTTATTACTGTTTCCACATGACTCAGTATCACAAGATCTCTTGCCAAACCTTCACAGCCAACGGCATAGTTTAACCCTAGCTGGCAGCTGAGCCCCATCCAGGCTCCCACTTTCCCACCACCTGCGTGGAATGGGGAAGAGAAGCAAAAGGGTAAAAGTGAGAAATCTCAGGGGTTGAGATGGTTTAACAGGTAAAGCAAAAGTCACACACACAAGAAAAAACAAAACAAGGAATTCATTCAACTCTTCCCAGGGGCATTCAGTCATCTCCAGAAAAGTCAGGCTCCATTATACATAACAGTGTCTTGGAAAGAAAAATGCCACCATTCTGGATGTTTGCCCTTCCTCCTCCTTCTCCCAGCTTTATACTCTGAGCATGACATCATATGTTATGGGATATCCCTCTGGTCCGTCGGGATCAGCTCCCAACTCTTTGTGCACCCCCAGCCTGCTCCCTCGTGGGGTAGGGTGGGAAAGGACTTGGCTCTGTGCAAGCACTGCTTCGGTGACAGGTTCAAAATCCATGTGCTATCAATACTGTTTTGGTCACAAATTCAAAACTGGGCACCATACATGCTACTGAAAAGAAAATTAACTCTGTTGCAGTCCAAAACAGTGAAATCAGTTTTAAGTATCTTTATTGTATACTCATTGCTTCATAGTTTGACCATGTTTCAGATAAAATCAGTGTAGCAAACAGTCTCTCCCTTAATATAGCAGTCTTTAATTACTTCTTTTTCACTACAAGCAAGGATTATTAAACCTATTCCTGCCTTAGGGAAGGTGCTCATGAGGCTAACTCTGGCTGAGTGGTATTCAGCTCTTATTTCATGACAGCTTGGTTCTTGAAAAGAAATCCTTATCCACCTGGAGCTCTGACCACATCTGTGTGAAATCTCATAGCATTAAAGTCATTCAGTAATGTCTTTATTTATCTAAACAGCCAAGTATTTATTTAATTTGGATAATGAATATTAGTGAGGATGCAATAATAAAAAATGTGTATTTTACTAGACTGTAAGAATTTTAATTAGGCTTACAGTGAATTCTTGGGGTCTAAATGTGCAGTACAGCTAATTTTCCAACAATGACATTTTGACAACACAACAATAAACTTTAATTTTCATAACACATAGGAAGTAAGATACATTTACAATCAAGAATTCAAAGCAAAATATAGAGTTCTAATTCTTAGCATTATGTGCAGAACTCTACATAAGTATTCATACGCCCATAAACAAAGTATCTTGAAAAAATCAGCTACCAGAAAATAGCTTCCTTTCTTAAAGAAGTGGCATATGTTGTTGTTGTTGTTGTTATGTAAGCCAGCAGTATAAAAACCTGTCTTTTGGGGACCAAGGGTATTATCACTGTCTCTCCCACTTAACATTTTCACTTGTTTCAGAGTAGGTGATTTCACAAAAGGATTAGTAGACTTACATTCAGATTTTTCTGTGTGCATAAATGAGTGCTTTCCACATGCCAGTAACTGTAGCCTCAATAATTATGAATATGATTTTGGGGCTAAAATTTAAAAATATCTCCATTAAGTCTTCAGTATTGTAAACATAACCAATATTTTTATGCCTCCCTCTAAGAGGAGTGAGACCAGCAACACAATTTCATGCAGAATTCTTGATTAGAGCTCTACTGTCAATGAAGTGAGAAAGAATTTTTTCAGGACTTGTCAGTTTTGAAAATTCTTCAAAATACTTTTAATAGCTTACCTTTGGTGTAGACTTGCTCATCCAAATATCTGGTGTTCATATTAGTAATAAATTTGAGATTATTTTCCAAAACTGACCCCTTGCAAATACAATTTAGTCAATTTTCATCCAAATGTTCTTTTGATAACTTCAAAAGCCAACAAAAAATATCCTCCATTATTTTTTAGCAGAAGTATAGTCATTCTGTAGGTGAATACACAAAAACATATCTAGAAAGCAGCTATCTAGAAAGCAGCAAGTTGTATTACACATGAGGGAAAAATTCTGAAAGAAATTGTTCCTCAAAAAGAGGTTAAAAAAAACTAGGAGAAACTGCAAATTCAAGTTTGAGAATAAATTACAAATAAAAGAGGGAAAAATCTTTGAAGAAATCTACTGTAATGTGATGTGAACATAGTTTTCGGAGCAACCATTATTGGCACATGTTGCATCACATTTTAATGGCTCTTGTTGGCTAATATTTCCAATGTGATCCATGAAAGTGCATTTAATTATATGAATGCTGTAATGAACCAAGTTCCAAATAGATGCTTCCCAAATACTGTACATAATATTACCCAAAATTATTTTTTTTATTCTGAAAAACTTAGGAAAAAAGCAGTGGAGATTGTACTGTCTTTTGGACATTCATCCTCCAACAGATTTTTTTTTTTTTTTAAAGTTATGGTCGAATTGAAGCACTACAAGTTACCTAGAGTCAATTTCCAGTTAAGATTGTGTAAAAGATTTTGGTTAGATGACTCTTACATTCTTACCAAGAGAAGCAGTGTTGAAAAATAAAGTTTTCACAAGTGCCCCATAAGATACTTTGTTATATATTTTTTTCTCAATATTTCATTTGAAATACCATACCTGCAAGCATATGAATGAATTAAATTACATTTATATATGTTTTAGAATTATTTTATATGAATTCTACCTGAACTTTAATGTGTCTGGGTGCTAAAAATACAATAGAAAGAAAAACAGAATTAAATCAAAGGCTAAAATAGACTTGAATCTATTATTATATCTTTTAGCTACAAAACATGGCTTTTGCTTTCAGGTTTTTAGTCAGGGTTTTTTTCTCAGTCTTTTGCATCTGATGCTTGCTACCTGCTGTTACCCTGTGGGCAAAAGAAACAAACCATCCCTTTACTTGCTTCTTGCTGCTTTGAATTTCTATATTCTTCTCTGCTTCCTCAAGCTAGAGCTTGAGACCCATCCCTGCAATAACTGAAAATCAAGTAGCACTCAAACACTTATCTTCCTGTAGGCTATTGCTTGACAATGAGAACTGCAGAAATCATGAATGTTTTCTCCACTCTGTGAAAATAGAACTTGACACTATGTTTGTGTTTTTAAAATTCTCAAGTTCTAACTTTTAGAACCAAACCCAAGGTACAGCAAAGGTTTCTTCAAATTAGAAACAGAACTTTTTTCTTTACCTGACATGTGTCAAAGAAAGGATGATCAGTACACTAACATAAGTTTGCTGAATGTCTATCTACCGCATACATAACGATATTATAAATGCAACTTCAGCCATCAAACATCATCTAGATTCCAATATTTCATCTCAAGTCTCTGGAGAGGAGAAGTACATTGCATAGTCAGAAGACTATTTATGTAGCTAGCTGGGAAATGCACCTCTTGTGATGTGACACAACATTGAACTTCAACACATGTAGGCAGGGATTCCACAAAGTACTCGAAGGCTTAAAGACATTTCTATCCCATTTACAAAGACAATGTGTTTACTATGTTGTATTCAAAATTACATAGCTACTTTTGATATTTCGTAGTCTTCTTTTTCATTAATATGGATGACAGTGAAAGACATTATTCTTTGTATTTGCTGAGGTTACTGTGATAGCTAATGAAATCTACATTTAATAATTCCTTAATATCTACTCTGTGCTGCTTCTGAGCCAAATCAACTGCTCCTGTGCCTTCCCAAAAGTTTCTATATGGTTAGCACACTGCATTTTTTCAAAGGGAGATCCATTTCATTTAAAAATAACTATTTCATTTACATTTATATAGCTCTATTCAAATCAGATGATGTCTAATGAAAAATGCAGAATTCAATGAATAGCAAATTTTCCTGCTGAACATTTTGCAGAAAGAAAATATTTTCAATTATTTGGTTTTAGTTTTTAAATAGTTGACTTCATATTTTCCTTTTTTTCTTTGCTTTCTTCAGTAAGTATAATGCAGGAAAGAAAAATAATATAAGCAGCTTTCCTTAAAAGAATCTTTCTAAAGGTGTGACCCACTCTTTTTGAAATGCATAATTAAACACCTGCTATTGTTTGCAAGACAAATGCCAAATGCTTCAACAGTAATATTCCTAGAGTTATGCTTTTCCAAGAAGATGGGAAAATGAAGAGGGTAGAATCCATTTAAAAGAATAAAATGTTTCTATAATATTTTCCATAATAACAAAGAGAATCTCCTCCTCAAATAAGTTTAATTTAATTTTATCATCCAAAAAGTAAGGGACTAATCTTGCCTCCATAAGAGGTAAAGTACTTGGAAAATTGACTTCAAGAGGACCCATGATATTTTTAGCATGCTGAGAAAACTCAGTTAATACCTAACTGAAGTTATTCTGTCTGCATAAATCAGTCATTGACAAGAGGATTTGATTATAGGAATTCATTTTTAAAAATCAGATAGGAGTCTCATTTTGCCAGCCTTTTAATTTTAAATTATATGAATACTCTTTTTAAAAAGTTATCACAGGTCAGACCATACTTTTTAATAAATTAAATTAGCTAAAGAAATTGCTAAATTATTTATGATAATCAATGGATTGCAATTATCTAGAGAATTTTGATAACATTACAGTATACATTCAAATACTAATATAATTTAAAAGTGGAATCATGTAAAATTATTGTTAAATATTAGTTACACCAATGTTTCCTATTTGAATAGAATAATTCTAAAATATATTAAATGGATAACACTGTAAAAACACCTTAAATATTCGTTTACTTCTTAAAGTAGAGAGAAATTTCTAGTTGCCTATGCTTCTTTTTATCTAGGGTGCTATAATGCAAACCTACTTTCCAATGCTTTATTGGTCTGTACTAACATCTGCTATTCAATTCGATTTAGATTCTAACTTGTCTGGAAGAGACTCTAAGCAGTTCTGAACAAGGCATTCAGTGGATACATTGGAAATGTAAAGGACACCTGGGGATGTCTTCCTCTATCTATATTTGAGCTGGTGTGTACCAATGTCCTCAAATCTTTCCCTCTCAAATAGAGGAAAACTTTTGACCATCCACCAAGTGTTGGTGTAGTTGTATTTAAACCAGAGAAATTAAGAATTTAACTTAGACATTATAACACTTACACTATTGTCTCAAAATACATAAGATAGATTGTTTGATTGCCTATCAAGCCAATTAAAGGATGCTGGCATCTGGAGTCCTTCCAGCGTGCTACACAGAATCACTATGATATAACTCTCTCTCTCCTTTAATGGCAGACAAATGTTAGTGACCCTGTGATGCAGTTTCCTGAGGGATGGGTAGGAAGGAGGCAGGGGAACACCTGACCACACACCTGACTCCAGGAAGCAGCTCTTTCACTGCAAGCCCCTTGGTGGGTGGGCACCCTTGGGGCACCGGGCGATTTCTGTGTGCACAGCCCAGAGATGGAGCACCACCTCACAGAGAGCAGGGGAGTCACAATGTTCCAGGTCACCCTCAGGTGCTAGGGAGCCTGAGTCCGCTCTCAAACAGAAGCCAATTCCTAAACTGAGGGTGTTGTGAGCAATGTCTTTAGCACACTTTTTAAATCTGGAAACCACTGCACAGAAGTGGGGACAGAAAGAAATGGGGCAAAAGGAAGCAGTTACAACTCAGGTACTTACTAGTTTTACTCCAAGAAGTCATCCTTGGGAAACAAGAGCATTTTCTCAGAAAAAATAATTAAAATTATGTGCTATCATACTAGGGGCAAGAGAATCCTTTTACCTGCTGGTTCTGGGAGTTTTTACTCACACCTCCAGTCAATATTATCCCATTCTTTTACCAAACCTTCTTTTAGGACTATACTTTTTATATTGCAGTCCTGAATACCTAATTATTTCATTGATTTTAAACATGATTTCTCAGTCCTGGGTACAACATAATCAATTGGTTTCTAGGAACTGAGGAATACGTCAGAAGAAGAATGCTCTATTAAGTAGCCATCCTTACCCATACTGTGATTAATTCTTTCTCCAGTAGCAATGACTAACTACAGTTTCATGATTAATATTTGCATCTGATTGTGGAATGACAAGGAAAGAAAACTCATGCAAACAACCAAAACATTTCAAAGCAAATTTTAATAATAAAATTTAGCTTACTCTTTAGAGTTTAAATAGAAGATACCAATTTTACAAGCATTTATATAATTTTGAGACAGTAAAATATACTGCTAGAATCTGTTGGAAGAGATGGTAGTAGATACGCTGAAGCTCCAGTCTTTTTGGAAAACTTTTAAAAAACCAAAGGACAAAAATTTGCCATGTCACATTTGAAAAAACACTACATTAGAAAATGCAATAATGATGTAAATGATACTACAAAAAAAAGTACTGAAATTCATTTGAAGAGTTGCATATAGACTAATCAAAATGCTGTCATCTTTGAGCCATCTAAAACATTCATTAACAACAAATTAACATAGTTGACAGGATGGCTAGTGACTTGCAAAAGCATGGAATAAGTCCAAGTCCTAAGTTTTCAGGCAAAGGGGCTCAGGATAACTGACATGATTAGAAAGCTGTGGAGGAACATCTAAAACTAGCTAGGCCATATAAAATCTTGGAAAGACTGTTAAAATGTCTTGGAATGTGTCCCGGTTTGAGACAATATAAGGCGGAAAATGCCCTCCCAGGTAAAGGCAGACTATCGGCCACCCCTACCCCACCAGGTCCGGACAGAGGCAATTCCTTGGAGGTAGAGTGAAAAAAAACCTGTTTATTTACAAGGTATAGGAAACAAATGAACAACATGAAATGATAAACTACTTGCGATGGAGAAAACCTGTGTAAAGTACAGAGTCCTTAGTGTGGTCCCCTGCTGATGGCCGAGGCAGGGCCCCTGCCCTGGCTGTGCTGGCGTTAAGATGACCTTCTGTCCTGGATCTGAGCTTGGTTGAGAAGCAGTTTCAGGGAAAAAGGAAAAAAAAATCCCAAGGAAAAAAAAAGAATTTGCTTTCTGTCTCTCTCTCTTGGAAAGACAGAGCTAAAAAAAAAAAAAAGCTAGCCAAAACAAAAAAAAAAAGGAAAAAAACCAACCCCCCAACTCCCCCTCCCCTGCTCCCTGTGGCAGAGCCGATAGCTTATGAGTGAGTGAGTGAAGGGAAAAAAAAAAACAAAGCACACCCACCTGAGTTCCAGCACAGGAGTATTTGTGTTTGTCCTTGAAACTTGGAATTGAGTCAGAGGCACAGAATTCGTGTTTAGTATAAAGCAGCGATATGGGATAACTAAACAGCGTCATATGCTCAACCCAAGACAGAATGGTAAGATCATATACCATATTGAGTAGTATTTAACAAAACAGAAACTAAAAGCTGGAAAAGAGAAAGGAATTATCTGTGCTGTATCAGATGTTTATCAGACACAACGAGAGTCTAAAGAATCTCCACCTACAGACAAAAATGCAGCAATTTGATCAAAAAATGATGTGCTAAAAGCATCATTGGCTTTTGAATGAGGAATTATAGAAAAAATTGGAAATTTGTATAGATTCTCTTGTAACTGAAACTGGAATTTTAAAAAATCAATTTTCTGCAGCAGAAAAACTTGGCAAACATCTGCAAGAAACATTAGATCTGTTAATAAGCCAATTACCACCTCCAGGAATGGCCTGCCCTCTCCGGTGCAGAAAGCAGCTTATACTCAGGCTTTGTATGAAAGGGGTAGGTTTAGGAGGTCTCTTATGTCAACCCCTATCGATCCAGACAGATTAACTCCTTTTATTCAGGTCTTCTAGACAGTCTCAAGACTTTTGAAGCAAACTTTCAGGATGAAATATGGGAGGTTCATGCCCAAAATGCCACAGTTCCTGAGCATCAAGAGGGATATGTGCAGCTGATGGGTGTAGTTATCTGGAGTGAATTTGTGCAGGAAATAGTGAGTTATGGATGCTGGATGAGATGGGTTGCATTAACTATTGTTAAAGCTCCTGAGCATCCCACAGCAAAGTTTTCTGTCTGGCTTCCAGAGGAAAAATGGTTTATTAAGATTAAAGTGCTTGTGAGGACTGCCCACACAAAACTTTTAGGATTTAAATTACTTAGTGGGCAAACCAGGAAACTCCCAGATGGAACTGTATGGAGTAAGAGGCACTGGGTTGCCAGGGACACAAATAAAATGTGAAAGAATGTGGGACAATTTTTATCCATCTATTGGAGACATCAATACCATTGTCTTCTACTAAAATTACTAAGGTAAAACAGTAACCCCTGCCAACAGCAGCACTTACAGGGACTGACAAAGTGTTGGCAGATTCAGGAAAAAAAAGAGACATCATTAAAAGCACTCATTTGTCTTATAATCTACCAATGTGACCAGTAAAGAAGCTGACTGGGGTGTGGGATTTTGCAGTTGATTATCAACAATAAAATATTAATACTGCACCTTTCACTGTTGCAGTTCCAATATTGCTGAGGCAGTGACACTGATACAGGGAAGTGTTCATGCTTGGATGCCTGCTCTAGATGTTAAGGACATATTTTTCCTGACTCCTCTATTTGAAGAGGATAAAGTGCAGTTTACCATTACACAGTGAGAAATCCGTTATACCTTTAACAGACTCCCTCAGAGGTGCAAACATTCACCCATGATTGCTCGTGCTGCACGTGCTGAGGTTTTACTGATAGTCTCACTCACCCCAGATGTGAAACTACCAAAATATAGACGATATTCTAAATGGATGAGATTCCTGCAAAAAGGTAAGGAAAGCAGTAGCAGCAGTATGGGAAGCATTAAATGAAGCAGAAGTTGAAATTCCACCCAAAATATATATAAGTAATGAAGCAAAATTTTGGGGTATTTGGTGGATAGCAGGCAGCACAATAGTTCCTCCAGATGCTTTAAGAAAAATAGAACAAGTACAGATGCCCCAATCTAAGAAAGAATTACAACATTAATGGGAAATTTAGTCTATTGGAAAAAACATGTACCTGAATTTTCTATCGTTACTCACCCACTATACTCACTTTTTTGAAAGGGAAAACAGTGGGAGTGGAACTGAAAAGACAAGGAGGCAGTCAAAATACTAATGTGGGAAATAAAACATATTGATCACTGGGAACCATACACCCCCATAAACCTATTATAGTAGAATGGGATTTTGCAGAGCATGGTACCTACTGTAACCTGTTTCAAACTGGCCCTGATGAACCAAAGAGACCTTTAGTATTTATTTCATCTACATTTAAAGAGACAGAACAGAAATAGTCTGAGTGGGAAAAGAGAATTTTGTCTTTAATCCAAGCAGTGAAGCAAGCTAAGAAAATACATCAGGGGTAGCCTACAAAAAACAGAGGAGTATTTAATTTTCTGGAATCTATTTTAAAGGGGACAGCTCCCCCAGAAGGAGTTGCACAAAAATCTGCAGTCAGGAAATTGTATGCCAATCTAATGGCAGTTGCAGAACGATTGAAATTAACTGAAGGGCCTACTAAAGTTTCCAAATTACAAATTACTATAAATGCAGATCCATTAACATTCCAAAAACCTTTTAAACACTCTCTAATTTTAGATGCACTGCCCCTTACAGAGGAGCTGTCAACAGAAGACATTTGGCTCACTGATGGCTCAGCATAAATGGTAAATCCAAGGCTGTTACATTAAATATCAGCATGGATAAGCAAATAACTGACAAAAGTGGAACTTGCACAAGCAGGAGTGTTGAGAGAGGTTGTTCCATTGGCTCAGGGTGGAGTGGAAGTTATCTGTATGGACTGCTCTACTGTTTGGGCTGGCGATGCACAGTGACTCTGCCAATGGGAATCACGAAACTGGAAAGTAATCAGGTCTCCCATTTGGAGATCCCAAGATTGGTAATTACTGGCTATTAAATATAGCCAGAAAAAAACCCAAAAAACCAAAACCACCATTCAAGATAGGATGGGCTAAAGCCCACGCAAAGGATATCTGAAATCTAAAGGTCTATAAATTAACTAAAATTAGTGAGATAAAAACAGAGGACTCCTTAAATCAGGAGTGATATTGATTGAGATTCATCAGAAATTAGGTCACACTGGTAAAGAAGCACTTTATTTTGCTGCACAGGGCCAAGGTTGGCCACTAAGTGGAAAACTTTTGAAACTATTCCTTCAGAATGCCTTCAGAGTAGAATAAAATTACTATTAGATCACCCTGTTAAAGCATCACCCCTACATAGCAGTAAAGGAAAAACCTTGTGGACTACTTGGCAAATTGATTATATTTGGGCCACTCAGGCCCTCTGCAAGGTACTGATACATCCTCACAGATGTAGAAGTAGTCTCTGGGCAGTTCATGGAAACTAAACATCAAAAGGCCGATCCTGGTTCTCAAGTCTACCTACGGATACCATCCAAACCAATATCAGGCCATATTTCTCATATAAGAA
Source organism: Atrichornis clamosus (assembly GCA_013400975.1). NCBI lineage: Eukaryota > Metazoa > Chordata > Aves > Passeriformes > Menuridae > Atrichornis > Atrichornis clamosus. The sequence goes on from WBMZ01005813.1 coordinate 106,014, forward strand.
GGCACAAGAATAGATCAAATAGTATTCCACACCCCGTATTATCTCCAATCAAATGTAATCGGAGGAAGAGCTAATTACTTATTGAAAAAGAGTCACGCATGACCCAGTAGGATTCTTGACTTTCCGGAGTATTCCACCAACTAAATAATTGGTATGGACCCACCAAGCATTCTTTTCAAAACCTGAATCATGTGTTCTACCTTCCATTCAAGGGAAACATCCTACAGCTTTGAATCCAGGAAAACCTGTTACAGTAAGTTTACCAAAAATTGGAACTGTGCTTATGGCTCTAACTAAACCTCATGGACCACTTGCTTGGGAACCTACCGATGGCAGTGGTGCAAAGTGTACAGTTAGTGCACCGTGGATTTTCCCTTCTTTTTAATGGGCAGTCTGTCTGGTCAAACTCTGCTGAGACTTGTATTTTACTTTTTGAGGAATGATATAGAGAAGGATGCCAACAGATCTCCAATTAAGATCAAGTTAACCACTGAAAGACTGCTTATCCTTCTCATGGAAGTAATCAGCACCAGAATGAACCAAATAGGGCACATATATCAACAAGCCCAATCTACCAGGTGGAAACTCTCACTTCTTTTACTTTTAATGATAACTATGGTATGAGTTGTCAGCACACTTAATCTGAAATGCATTTTTATTAAAATCACTAATGAGGCAAGATGTAATTGTAGAAATTTAGGAGCCCTGCCCAATAACATGAATTTGACAGAGGGAAATATAACCATAATATGTGAAACACAGTCTATAACCAACAACAGGGAAATTTACTTAGTTTCCAACAAACCTTCTTCAGAAATGGAATAGATGTTCCAAGACTAGCAGCTGTTCAAAGAGCATTACATTGAATATGGAAAGGGAAGTAGTGTGCATGTGGAGGTATAAGGAGTCCACAACTGTAACTGTGATAATGTATACTGGCACAGCAAAACTTAACCCTGAAAATCTATCCCACTCCCTCCAAGGCTCTTGATAAGACTCTTCAAACCTTATCTCCCCAGATTTCTAAAATTGGACCCTATTCCATCAAATATAAAAGCCAGAAACAAGGGCTAGCTTTTCATTATCCTTCCAATGAGTGGAATTATCAATGCAGATTAAAATCTCTGCAAACCTATTAACATCCTAGGCAAGGTGGTTTTCAAGGTTGCATGGATAGACTCTCACTTCTCCAAAAGGATCAAGGAGAGATGTGACTAGTATCCTGGGGACAGGATTATAAATATTAAAGTGCCATGAATATTAAAATTCTAGCAAAGAAAATAAATGACAAGTGATTTAAAGCAATAGAAACATCCATTTTGATCTTTCTTATCAGTATAAAAAACTATTGATTTAAAAAAGTACATTTATACAGAATCTCAGAAATTAAAAATAATTAATTTACTTCCAAGAAATATGCAAAATAAATCAAAAGATAATATGGTGATGGTAATATGTGCAAAATATATCATCTTCAGAGTGTTGGAGCAATTCTGATAGATTGCATAAAATACAAAATTAAAACACAACCAATGATACTTAAAGAAATGGCATTTTAATTAGGTGCTTACTAACATTTTGAAAACTCATTCTCCTATGTCTAGACTCTGAACTTGCACATTTAGTCCGTTTTTTTTAACATCAACTTTGCAAACTGTTTAGTTTTTGATAGGAAAATCAAATTTATGAGTAACCTGATTGGAAATTTCTCCAGGTTTTGCAATCAGCACAAATATGCTTAAAGTGAAACTTTAGGTTGTGTTTTCTCAGTAGATTAGACTCTCTCCACTGGAGTGTGTGAGTAGTTTAGGTCTTAGTAAAGGTGAGGTGGAAGTAAGCTAATGTTAGATCAATGTGGTCAAAAAGGAGAAAGTCTTTGGCTTATGTCAGGAAGAGAACCAGTTCTTTAGAAGTTGCTTGTGGGACTGGAGAATCGTAGGGCATCACCTGGAAGGAATCTAAGACTGATATGTTTTATTCTTACTGCTGAATTTTTGATGCAGTCCTTCCTTTAAGATAGTAAAAAATTTCTGTCATTACTTATAAGAATTTTACTTACATACCAAGCAGATTCAAACCCAAAAACACCTTAACATAATTTAAATAATTTAAATAATTGTACTATAAATTAATTTCTCTGGTGAAACCTTGGATAATTTGGAGTTAATGTACATTAAAAAAACCAAAGTTGTTAATTTCAACAAGATCATGCTGACTATATTGGTCATGAACTAAAATTTCCAGGAAACTGGAGACATTTACTTTCCACATTACTATTAACAATTTTAATTTTTTTGAAGAGGCATTTTTCTCAGTGGAAAGTGAGAAAATGTTCTCCCAGTCTAAACCTGAGGTTAATAGAATGGACAGAGAAACACACATGCACACAGTCTCTGATTTTCTTCATGTGGGACTTAATGTCTATTCATGTATAAAGTTCCATTAAGGTTGTGGCTGACTACTTAGCATGAATTTAAAGAAAACATATTATGATAGAGAAAAGAAGGTTAGTAAATTAAAATATCATCTCAGTAGATATTTTCCTTCTCTTGAAACAAAAAAATAGAATCATTAATATTTGCAAAAACAGTTTTTTACACAAAGAATTTAACAATCTAGATACCAAAAATCCTCCTAAGTAAAGATGATTGCTGATGTTTTGCTATTGTGTGAGTGGCATGTGGTGCAGAAGTAATTTAATGTGCAATTCTTCTCAGCAGTAAGTCATTCTTGACGTGACATTTATAACATCAGAAAACATAAACAAGGAAAAAGAAGAAAAAGAAAAAAGCAAATAATTCTACTTAGGTAGTTTCTACTGTCATTGTGACTAATCATCCACAGTACATTTGTTACCTGTAAAGGAGAAGAAAATGTTTGCACTCTGGGAGGCTTAAAGAGTACTTAGACAGCATTTAATTGAAAAGATTATACAAAAACAACCATAGAATGATGGATGTTTCATCCCAGAGAACTCATGACTCTGTCTGGGATATTTTTACAGCTCTGAAACAAGCACTTAGCGACCTCTCATTTTGTGGGATTCAGGAAGAAGTTGAAGGTTGTAGTGCTATGCTAGGAAAATCTCAGAGAAAGATATTTTTTGGAATTAGAATGCATATCGTTTTTGTAGTGTCACAGTGTTTTGTTACTGTTGATGCTGATGATGATCAGGAAAGAAAGATTTATCTACTGGTTTTTCCTAAAAGCAATTTGAACTAATGCCTATGAAAGCCACAAATACACATGTAGGCTCTAATATGCAAGATGGCCTGGATGTTCAAAACATAAATTTTTTAAGTATAGCCCCACAGGTTTTAATTTCAAAATATGTAGAAAAACTCTGAACACAATTTATGTACTGTGCATATACTCTTGGAGCAGAGACCCAGAAAAATTAATTATTGGACTTTAGTTTCTCCTTTGCAGGAAGGTGTAACCATGAGAAGACCGCTACATCATGATGTCAGCAGCCCCTTCCTTTGGCCTCAGGACAGACTGATATTTACACCCAATGTGGTACAGTTACCTCATGAAAACTCCTATGTATTCCAGATTTGGTTTGAGAAAGCCAAAATAGAATATTAAACATCTCCAAACAAATGCAATTCCACAGCAAGAGAAAAAACATCTTTGAATTCTTCTCCAGAATTTTACTTGTCATTGCAAAGGATCAATTATTTTTATTAAATTTCTATCTTTGTATCTTAAATGCTTTCCATTAAAAATATGAATATATATCATAAAGATCTATGTGATCAATTCTGACTGAACACAGAAAAAAATATTTTGAAATATAGAAAAAAACCTCTTATATTTTGAAAATCAGTTTACTTTTATTTTTCCTTTCGTAATGATCACAAAGTTTAGCTACTTATTACCCAATATAAACATTTTTAACTCTAAATTGTTCTGAATTAAGTGGATTTTTCTGTACAAGTTGCACCACTTCCATGATTTCATCACAAATTGAACACAGCAATCTAAAGGAAAATGATGTAATTTACTACCAAATAGAACAATAAAAAAAAGCACATCATTATAAGACAAGTTTACATTCTAGCACAATTGTTGACTGGATGCAACTATTTTCATTAAAAATATCTTAAGGAAATAAATTAAAACCCCAACAGAATGGCACAGAACATCAGGCAGAAAAAAATGTTTACATACTGAACAAGGATAGACTTAATTACTTATTTTAGGCAAAAAAATGTGGAAATGATCCTTCTAATTCTGAGAGTACCAAATTAGTGTTAAACTTAAGAAATAAGAATTGATATTCTTAAAGTAAGCAGTAGAAAATATTTTGGAGGAAAGAAGCCCAGACAATTCTTTCTCAAAAGATAATAATTACACAATTAACAATGGGAAGATTAAAGTAGCACAACAGGAGGATTATAAATCATGCTGAACTTCAACATGGAGACCTCATTTCTGTTCATAATATAGCACTAAATGTTGCTGATATCAACTAGGACATCAACAAGTCATCTCTGTGGGATCACCGTGTTCCAGTCACCCATTCTGATACGATCGGTTTCTGTTAATTTTTTGTTCTCTTTAAAAAAAGATAAAAAGTAATTATATGGTCTTAGAATTAAATTTTTTATCAAAACAAACAGAGTAACTTCTGCATTTTCCTAATTTTTTTTATTACTCTTATCACAGGTAACAATATTGCTTTTTTTCATTGTTTTTAACAATCATAAATGGAATGGATTCACACCTTTTCTAATTCATTTATTTCAGTAAGGCACTTTGAAGCTGCTATCACATCTCTAAGGGCAAACATATTTCATTTCTCATGGGGCTTTTCCAATCATTGGATTTGTTAATAGTAATTTGGGGTTCTTTTGTCAGCTAGTTTAGTGAATTTCTTTTTCTTTGGGTACTCATTTTTCTTCCTTAGTTTTTCATCAGGGACCGCAATGAATATCGAGACAGAAAAGGAAAATAAGCCAATGGCATATGGTCTGCTCTTTACAGATTAGGTGTGAACCAGAGTCTGCATTTCAAATGCCACTGTAACTGAGAGGGTACAAAAGGTAAATATTTAATAAGTTGCCCTGTCTTCTCTTTGTCATTTATCTATTTATATAGAAAACATTAATTAGTGTAACTGTAAAATTAACTAATCTGTAGTTCCCTAAGCCTTCTAGATATTTCCTTTTGTAAGATTAGTTGTGAATTGCTTCAGAATGTGAACCAATGAGCCACCTTTTCATTTATTGGTAAACATACTTGACTTGGAATTTGCATTTTTTTTACAACCTGCATTTATCAAATGTATGTTTTCACTACTTTGTAGGGGAAATGATACTGATTCAATATTTGGCTTAATTGTGTGTGTATTTCTTTCATGTTTATTTCAGAATGTATTTTTATTCTGTTCTTATTTCTCATATTATATATAATTTAGAAAACTATTTTCATTTAGTATCATTCCTCTATTCTGAAAGCTCAGCTCAGCTATGTCACTGAATCACTTATTTTTTCTTCTCATTATAGTAGTTTTCATTTCTCTTCCCCACCTTTGCATAAACAAATGTTTTGAGTGTTTTCTACCAAAGCCCTTCTTCTGCTTCTAGTTAGTATAAAAATGTTTTGTTGTACTGAAAATAATTCTCAAGGGCAAAGAGTCTGACTCTTTTACCTTGAGAAGATCAAAAACAGATATAGCTTCCATTGGAGAAGCCCAATCCATCAAGCATGAGAACTGAACTCAATATAGAAAAAGCCATTTTCTACCCTGTCAGAGTAAAAAAGTGGCACAAGATAGTCACATGTCTACATAAATCTTCACTCACTGTGACAAGGGGAACAAAAACATCAAGTAATTCATCAGTTCTGAAGGATGTGTTAAGTTCCTTATCAATAAAATACCTATAATGCCTTTTAATTAGACAAAGACATCTACAAAGACTTAACATTTCCCAAAAACAGCTTATTGATTCACTGTGTTAGGACATCATAACTTGGAGCTCAATATTTTTGAAAATAAGTTTCTCAGCCATTGAGCTATTTCACTGTGAACATAATTAGAGGTAACAATAATTCTCATTCAGAATAGAGGAATACCCAGTGTTCTCTCTTCCCTCAAGCTGGAAAGAATCCAAATATCACAGAGATAATCTAGAACAGTGTAAGTAGGTCATAGGATCAACATATGGAGAGTTGTTTTCTTTTCTTTTTCAGAAAATCACTGTAATACACCAAAGATGGAACATAAATTGAAAAAAACCCCCAAACAATAAGAACAAAATCAAACAAAAAACCAAACTATACCAAAATCACAAAAAACCACCCCTCTTGTTTCAGAGTAATTTAGTTCAAGGTCACAAAGTTTCAAAATTTTTTATATAGATTGATGGGGATCTGTAGAGTTCCTAAATCTTTGTTACGAACCAAGGCTTCTTACAGAAATAAAACTTAAGTTGTCACATTACCTGGCAGAATTCACTGCTGTTGTTGGCTAGTATTCACAAATGTTCTAGATTGCTGGCAGAGTCCTACAAGTAATGAGACCTAGCTCAACATGATGTCCCCAAGGCATCAAGCGAACATTTTCAAGTTTCAGCATAGTGGTAGCAATGATAGAAAGCTTGCTCATAGAAAGCCATATCTGCTACTACACAGGAAAGATGGAAAAGACGAAGGTATTGATCATGATACAAAATGTCACAAACACAAAAATAACCAAAGCTATCTTATATACATTATATATATATATTTATATATATATATTGGCTATAATTAGTTTTGTAACCCTCTTATGGTATTTGGGAAATGATTCTCAGAGTATTGTAATCCTTAACTTGAAGCCTAGGTCTCAGCATAGTGCTTTCACTACTAACAGTAAACATTCTTATATTTAGGAGAGAAAAATATCTGCTAAAGTGTTACATGATTTTGGTGCAGGATTCAAAGGAAAAGTGTGCATTCAGGAATCTCAACAGAAAAAAGACGCTGAAAATTTTGAAGGAGTAGATCTTAATCTGAATATCATGCTGGAAATTTTAGAATAAAATCTTCCAAAAGTCTTGGAATATAACCCATACAAGGTAAATGAGGTGAAATATAGAAAGGCATATATGGGCTTCTCTGCATGAGGAATGATAAGTAAGAGTCTGGGAGTATCTTCACAGAGAACCTGCAGAAGGAAGAGCTATCATCCACTGCCCATAGATGATGCTAGCATGGCCAAGGTTATTTAAGGAAGGAAGGCAGATGCTCCCAGGAAAAGAGAAAATTAAAAATTTTGGAAAGTAGTAGGAAAAATGCTCTAGTACCTGCAGCTGTTCACTTGGAAAAGAAGTTCAGGGTCCAGTAAACGGAGCTGGTGCTGTGAATAGTGAGCAATTAGCTTCAATGACTGTTGACTCCTTCCTGCAGAAGAAAGAATTATCTATCTTTCAGCTAAACACAGTATTAAGAGGTAATAGTGACAAGCTACATCTAAGAGGTTCAAACTGGACATGAGAGGAAAAAAAACCCAACTAATCTAGAATACCCAGAGAAGCTGTGTCTGCTCTCATCCAGTTTTGGCAATAGTTGTACTTTGAGGTTAGTGTTGGACTTGATGACTTCCAGAAGTCCCTTCCAATCGACATTTATATTGATCTGTAATATTCCACTTCAGCTCATTCTTTGCAGCTGTGCTAGTCTCCTTGAAGTCCCATGTCATACCTGCCAGGCCCATGGGATGCCTCAGATACCTTGTGGAATCCAAAATCATGCTAGAAGATTATGTTTGGCAAAATAATAGTCCTCGGTCCTACGTTCAGCCCTATATTAATACTAGGGATACATCTGATAAGCTATTTTCTTTTGACAATTCCTGTCAAAATCTCCACATTGTTGAAAAATATGAAACTTTTAACATTTAGAGACTACAAAGTGAGGTGAACCTTACCCCAAGGGAGAGCCTCATGTGACACCATTTTATCAGAGAAGCAGCCATGACACTGAAACATAACAGTTGATTCATGACTCTGAAGTTCTTTAGTGCCTTTTGCCCAGAAATACATTTCAGTTTTAATGTTATCACAGCATTTTGGGACGATGGATCAGTTAGTATAGGTGTAGAATGGAAAACCTACGTTAAGGAATTAATAAGCCCTTGTTTGATGCAATATATGTGTTTTATTAATTAAAATAATAAAGCATAATACCACATCAGTACTTAGCAATTGCACTTGCAGCTCTGACATTTCTCACTCACAGAATTCCCATTAGAGTTGGGTGCTGTGAACGGCTACAGCAGCAGTGCAGAGGTCACACTGCCTACAGCTACCCCGACACATGACTTGTGGGGGGCACCCACGCTGGCTCAAACCAGTGACAAGCATTTCTCTAATAATTTCCTCCAATGTCACTGAATAAATCTTCACTAAGCATATGGGAACTCAAATGCTTGGAGATAATTTCATTTGTCTGAAAACAGATTAGTACCGATGATGTGCTTTTTATGTCTTACCTGGCAACGAATGTCTCTGATGACCAAAGGCACATGCATATGTGGACAGTCTTGAAGCAACATAGTTGAGTGAACAGATTACATTGCCTAACCCTGTATGTAACCACGCAACTGCATCCATCCTGCCTACAGTGAAGACCTTATGGTATTTATACTGTACGTAAAGGATGTCTGCTATTTAGCATGTGCAAAAAGTTGTTATATAGGCAAATGGAGAGATATAATAGTCTACAAATATGCTACCAAGCAGGGTAGCTTAATTTTCCAAAAGAAAAGTTAAAAGCAATTTATTTCCTGCATAAACCCAAATATTAATTCTGCAAGGTTGACATTTCTTGAGAAGGGCTGAGGAATCAAAAAAAACTTCTAATCATGAAAATCCACACCATACTGAACCAAAATTATTTCAGACTCATTGGCATTTTCTTTTTCTGTATTTTTTTTCTCCATCATTAAATCAAAACCACTTAATCACTAAGGTGAAGTATATGGCCCTTCCATCTAAAAATCAGAATGAAAAATCCCAAATATTTCAATGAGGTAGGCAAGGTAAGCATTTTTGCAGTTCATGATGTGTATGATGGAAATTTATAGAGAATGACATCCAGTCAAAGAGGTGGTAGTGATTAGTCTTACCTTGTTCCATAGGTGTTATTGAAGAGGTGTCAGATGATGACAACTTCTATTTAGGGCCATTTTGGGCTGCATTTGAGTCAGTAGTCTGGAAGCAAAGTATTATTAAAAAGGTTTACCAACTTAAGATATGCAACCCCACAAACAAGGTGTCTTGTGGAAACCGTAAGAAAACACATATGGTAATGGGCAATGCAGATGCTGAGGATTTAATTTTTCCCCTGGAGGAAAAAAGTTTTCTGTTTTTTACTGTCTAAAACTTGCTTAGTCAATTCTTTCTGATAAAGTTTGTAAATAAAAGTGTCTTGAGGATATATTGGTGTTGTGGCTTAACCCTGGTAACCAGCTAAGTACCACCTGGTCATCAGCTAAGTACCACTTGCTCACCCCAACCTTATGAATGGAGGAGAGAACCAGAAGGGTAAAAGAGTAAAAGTGTGAAAAGTCATGGGCTGAAATAAAGTCAGCTTAATAAGGAAAGAAATTGCCAAACCAAAAATCCCCAAAGTAAAGAAAAGCCAATATAAACTAAAGCATTCCCAGGCAAACTCCTTTCACATAATTTAATTTAGAAGTAATATATGTAATATATAGTCATAAAAAATCTAAAACATTTATATAATGTTTAATTATTATTTATTATTTAATATAATAATATATTATTTAATAATAATGTAAATTATCAAATATTTAATTATTAACTTTTCAAAAATTAGAAATTTTTAATATGCAGTTATACGTAAGGAAACTGTATTATCAAATGACATTTGATTGCATTTCATTGTACTTGTAAAATTTCTAAAACATCTTTATATACTGATGCTCTTAATTCTATTTTTCACTTAAGTGTGAAGAAGAGCAAAGAGATGCTCTAATAAGACTTTCTGTTGTAATACATGCTATTGTCCTAACCTGTTTCTATTTAACTTGCCTAGTTTTGCTCATTTATTCAGCTCAAAGGGAGATGGTCAACTCCTAGGGTTGTTTGTTTCCTGAAGGAACCAATGAAGGCTGTTTTATAAACAGAGAAAAAACCCAGTAGTAGTGACAAAATCACTATAATCACAGAGCATATGCCCACTGAACCCTTTGATATTTAAGTAGCTCAATCCAGCACTTGACTATGACAATGTCCAAGGAAGGCTAGATGAATATGTGAACTCAAATGTTCTCTTTAGTTACATTACATCATTTTCAGCATCCCTGCTTTAGTGAGTGCACAGACAAAGAGCACTATACACGTCTCAAGTGAACATTCAGAATTTATATTCATGCAATTCAGAATGATGTGTGGAAAAGCTGGTTTAAATTACTTGGGTGACAAGTCCAAATATAAGAACCTGTATTGTAGATATATTAGTCTGGTCAGATGAATACCACAGCCTCCATTTTGTTTAGTGAAAGGCAGAATTTGCACTTGGAGGTTTTCGTCTCAGGAAATGCACTCTATAGTACATTTTGGATACTGGCAGAAAATTCTTTATTTCACTATAAAAGACAGGCAAATAATTTCTTGATTCTTATGGTTGTAATTGGATTTTTCCCTAAATGCCTTTTAAATTCATCTATTAAATTCAAGTTTAAATTATTGAAAGTATTTCAGAAACATATTTAATTTTATTCTGTTTTCATAAGCATTATTTTTCCATTTAAAAAGCAAAAGAGTAGTAAAAAGCCCATAAAATTGTAATTTCTTGGCTTTGTAATGCATCTGTTAACATTTTAATTACCAGAATATTTGTACATAAGTCATAGCTGTCTCCTCAATTAAAAGCTAAATACTAGAGATTGTATTTCAGTCTAACATTTCACGATTAAAATACTGGGGATTTCTTTTCCCCACAAAGTTAATACAGTATTTTTTTGTGTATTGGCTTGCACTGAATAAATTAAAACCAAAAGTAATTAAAAACGTTATTTCCTGTTCTGCAATTGATATTTACACATCTGAATAGCAGACAATTTACAAATCAGTGCAGCTAGAAACATCCTTGGTCATCACTGCTGTATCTTAATGTATTTGAAATGAGGTCAATGAGCTCAATTTTGCCTACACTTCAAAATGTGTGCACACAGCATTTGATTAGATGAAAGTTTGAAATATTCTCCAGGCAAAAAAAAGAGAAACTGCATGCTCTACTAGTCCTTACTGGCAAAATAGCTTCCATTTACAGGAAAAAAATGAACTAGTGATTGCCTTTGTGAAAGTTTTTGTAGAAGCAGTCTAAAAGTCTGGGACACTAAAAGAGAAGCTGAGATGTATGAAAGTATTCTTCAGTCGAGAGCTGTCAGGAAATTGCCACACCTACTTTCATTACCCTAGAATTTTCAGACAAAATATGCATTAATTTAATCTTATGTATATCATTTAAAACTGAGCTAGTAGTTCACGGAGCTGAGGGCAACTCATGTTAGAAGTCTACATTAGGATGAGAAGACCCCTCATTTATCTCCAGCAACCACAGGTCTGTATAAGATATCTGGTCATACGGATGCATCACCAGCAGGAAAAACTGCATTTGGCTGTGTAAACCAATATGTCATAACAAAAATCTATGTTCTTTGCATTATCTCTGTGACAAAACTGCCAGGATTACTTATGAAGATGTTCATCTTTTCCTTGAGGAGAGCTTAGTTTATGTTCGCAGAAAAGAAGTAGCAACAAAAAACATATTTTGAGTAACTTCTATAGAAATTTTAGATCTAAGTTTAGATCTATATCAGATCAAATACAAACCCTCAAAGGCATTATATTTTGACTTTTTTTTTGCCAGCTTGCATTTTTCACACAATTAAAGAAAACACAGTATTATTTTCTTGCCATTCACTTTAGCAGGTGGTACCAGCATAATTATAGGCATCTCCATAAGTACAGCATCTAGAAAAACATAAGGAAATGAATTGATAGAATATGGTTTCGTATCCATGAGTATCACTAGAAAGTCTTATTCTTTTCTCATGATTGTATAAAGAAAATTTTAAAGATATAAAATGATGCAGATGCAGAATACTGGCTATTTTTAAAATCTGCAAAAGAGAGAACACTTGAAATTGCAAATTTATATAAGGACTCAGAATAAAACAAACAACAAATTATTATTCATGGGTTTGGAAGAACACAAAGTTTGCACATAGTATATTTATGAAATTCATCAGATTCAGTATCTTAAACCCACCACTTTTCCAGCAGTTTTTTAGCTTTTAATGTTTTTTCAGCATAACGGAATGTGTAAATATATTTACTATATAATGAATTTTCAGCTGAAGACAAAATTTAAAAAAAAATTAAATAAGTGAAGTCTTTAAAATATTAAGATACGGAAATGACAATCCCACATTTCAACAAGTATTTGAAGAAAATAGATATAAGTTCAGTGACATATTAAAGTGCTAATTTGGCTTACCCTGGTTTTTAACATTTAAGTGCTCTCTCTCAACATTTGTTTCTGATTAAAAAAACAAAACAAAACAAAAAAAAACCTAGGGAAGGGAACAAAAAAGAAAGGAAGATGAAACACAAAGAACGGTTTTATCCTACTCCCTAGATCTTACCCTAAAATTCCTTAATTTTGCAAAATTTAGGCCACTAAGTTCTTATACACTGATCTAAGCTCCATGTGTAAACCGGGGGAGGGAATATTCCACAGGCAAATGATTCCTAAGGCAGACAGCTGAGTTAAATAGGACACAATACTCACCTGTAGATAAGAAGAGGCACCTACCTCTTCTTATTACCACCTAATTTGGAGGAACCTACCTGTGTTCCTTGGTGGCCCAAGAGGGATAGACCTCCACTCTAGACTTTTAGTCAAGTAAAACTCAGTCAGATAAACTCTATCTCTGCTTTTTCCTTACTCTTAAGGACAGGCAACTCTTTAGAGCCTCCTTTCAAAACTGCATGAAATTACTTGTGACTCCTAATCCCTTTCTGGTCTTTGTGAGGATAATGTTGTCAGAACTGAAGCTTGTTACTTTAGAGTCTTGTCAAGACCTTCTTTCTCCTGTAATTCATTGCCAGTACTTTTCATAAGACATTCCTGGAGTGCAATAGCTCCAGTTTTGTTGCAGAGTACTGACATTAGGAGATGCTGAAACCATTAATTGCCCTCTGGATCCAAATGCAGCAGGCCTTTGAAATAATCAAGATTTTATTAAGAGACACAGTGAAGAGCATAAACAAATGAAGATTAATATTATTCATAAAGCCTCTCTGTCTCCTGTTTTTCATAATTCTCTGGACTGATTGAGAATGAATCATATGACAAACAGGGTGGAGGTAGTTGCAAAAACTGACAGAATTGGGATGTACTAAAGGAAAGTTGTGACAAATTTGCGGTGCCTATGTGAAAAATACTGCATGTTCTAATGTTAAGTTTTAATTAAATCTTTAAAAGTCACCTCAAGATTTCTGAAACAGAAATAAAAAAGGAAGATATTTTCAACACTTTTGAAACTCTGTCATCCTATTTAGACAACCTACCTTCTCAATTAGTCAAATAATAGATTTTGTAACCTTTATGAAAGCATTTTGTTTAAAACATCTGCATACATGTTAATAGTTATGCGGTATTAAAATCCATGGGGAGGCACACTGAGACTTAAGTGCCATAACTGACAGAGTGATGATTGAAAGAGCAATTAAAGAAGACTGTTTTATCCAAGGTATCACTAGGCCAACCTCCCCACTCTGAAAATCCAAACAAGATTTTGATATACATACAAGAGGTAATTCCTTCTTGTAGACATTCATCAAATTGCATTTAACATAACACTGTAAAAAATGGAATATTAATGCATACGATGGCAATAGAAGAAGGAATCTATTGCTTCACCACCAGTGCCTTTCAAATTTTTTGCTACTATATTCCCATGGGAAGCAAAATCTCATATGCATGAGTTATATTGTCCTATACCTTTACCTTTCTACATTTGCAGCTTATAGTGATCAGTTTTAATTTATAAAGTATGATGGTCATAATGATGAAGACACTGCTCTTTTAGCCCACCTTTTCCTCTTACTTGACTCTTCAGTGAAGTTGAATTGATTAGTATGTGACAAGGCCACAATTCCAATAATAACAGTTTGTGCATTCATAAATGAATTTATTCAAGGTGCAAGCAGATGAAAAAGTTGGCTCAGGAGACAGAAAACTGCTTTTTGATCAAAAAGACATTGCATGCTGTTTTTCTTGACAGCCTCGCCATCTTAAAAAGAAAGTTCTTAGAAGGTATCTCTTAATTGTCCAAGACCCAGCAAAAGACTAAATTATAGACAGTTAGTTAAAAGCAAAAACCAAATGAACGATCAAATAAACTCACAACCAAGTGCTTTGCACATTTATGTCCTGATAGTGTGCAGTTATGTGACAGCAATTGTTATGCGGCACCTATCAAATATCTTCCCTTCAACAAAGGACAACAAACATTGCGTGATGTTGAATTTTCATAATATATGCATATATTAAAAGATTCAGTAATAATAAGACAGAGAAAGACTGACAACATTTTAATATTTCCTATTGTTTCATAAGAATTCATTAATACTTTGAACATCTAAGCACTGGTTTAGTTTTGTGGTTTTTTTCCTTAAGAAACCATCTCTGACCAAAATCAACTTTAGGTTAATTACAAATGTGATTTATTGAACTATAAAATGCTTAGATTTGTACTGTGTATCTGAAGTGATGATTTTGCATAATAGCTTGTGTACTACTTATTCAGTTGAATTTAGTTCATTTTTGGGTTGAAAGCAAAGCATACACAAAAGAATGTATATGGTCTTTGATAATAAATGTACAAATGAAAATTTAAAAGCAGACAATCTACTTTTCATCATTAAGAGCATCTTTTTCCTTGTGCGTCTAACTGATATGAAATTATTTCATTAACTTGAAATATTGTCTCTGTAAAAACTAACCCTTGCATTACTGTTGTCAATGGAAATCCCTGACTTAGATAAAATAGCACAAAGACTATCTCTTGGAGACTTGTCACAAGATAAAATAGCACAAAGACTATCTCTTGGAGACTTGTCACAATTATAAAGCTATTTTTAATAAATATACTGTTATTATCTGTATGATCTAGTAGCTAAATGAGTCTAAAAAAATTGTACAAAAAAGAATGACATCCAATGTCCCAGAATCAAATTACATGTGTCATTCTGCCTTAATATCTGATAATAGACAAAATTATTTTATCCTTATCTCCTGAGTATTGCACATGATTTTGTGGATGATATGGAAATGGTAGAGTTTAAGCATTTCCAAGTAATCAAAATATTGTTTATTTAAACAGATTGCTTTTCACTCTGCCCAGTTTCTCTGAAACCAACCAACCAACCAACCAATTAACCAACGAAACTATAGGCTAGAGGTATTTTAAAATCACACTTGAAGACAGACAAAATAAAAGAAAAATGAGGAACAGACTTTGCACAAATTATTTGGACTGCACATTCATCAACAACAATTTTCTTATATTTCTAACAACCCACAATCAAGTACAAATAGAAAAAGACACAGACACTGGACAAGAGTGTGATTACTAACCACTGGACAAGACGTACTGTGCATTTAGAGCAGACCTGTGAATGAGACGGACAGATCATTGACTCTGCCTTGGCTGGTTGTCATCGATGCCCTGAAAGGATGCTTATCTCAAGCAGATGTTTTTATCTTTTATGCTGAAAATACTTTTTCACTAAGGGCCAGCAATGGCTTCTTTTATTTTTGAAACTAGTTCCATCGACAATAGTGACAAAATTTGTATATGTAAATTTCTCTTCTATGATAGTATACTATTTCATTCCTCATAGTTTAGAATGTAGTCAGACAGAATATGAACTACTCTCTTTCAGGAGTATGGGAAATAACATGGAAAATGTAAAAACACACACTCTTTCAAAAATGCAATTCTTCAAATGAAAATATTGAAAACCTCTTCAGTGATGATGTGTGATTTTAGATTAAATCACTGGAAACACTACAATTTTGAACAATAAAAGAAAAATTTTACCAAAGTGTATTTGTGGTGTTAGGATAACAATGCATGATCTCATTGTGAGATAAAGGAGCTTTTATAGGGCCCAAATGTTCTTTAGGAAAGCACAGAAATAGAGACAAAGAGTATTTTTTTACATTCTCTTTGCTCCATATAATTGTAAACTATTGCTCACATTTATTTGCCTGCCATTTTGAAGACTGAGTTACATTCAAATAGTTTTTAAACTTTGTACTGCACTCCTAGTGAAGCAATGGTAGAAAAGAAGAATAGCACATGCAATAACCATCCTTTGCAATAACTGATAAGAAATATGACAAAAGTATAAAAATAAAATGAAACCTTTTTTTATTCCTTTATGACAGAATAAATGCTATTGAAATCATAGCAAGCTTTGGCTTGAAAACTTCATTAATGAAGAATAAAAGAGACCCTTCCCAAAGGAAGGGGATAATCATTCAGTATGGTGCACTGCCTCCTGCCTGCTCTTGGAAATGGAGATGAAGACAACCACTTTGATGGATATAAATGTGAGAGTTTGTGTGTGACTCTGATTGCTGCATGCTTTTCATTTTGAGCCTTTTGACATGTATATTGTGAAGAGGAGCGTAATTATGAAAAATCCGTTTGAAATTATTATTCTGAGTATTAATTCAGAAATGACAACACTAATGAAGAGAGAGACACAAACCTTGAGAGACAAAAGGTGTAATTTTATATAGCTGTGATTGAGGGAAAAGTTAGTGAAGGAAAGAGTATATGATAAGCTAGGTCAGCTCAAGTAATTTTTCACAAAATGCAGTTTAGACCTACTTTTATTAGGCAAAGGTTAAAGAAAATAAAAATATTCATTCATTTATTGCAACCTGCTATGATTTGCAGGCATAAAAATGAAATGAGTAGAATTTGGAGCCTATTCTTTGGGATTAGTAAAATCTCATTTTGTTTGTGGCAGAAGGTTTCAGCAGGATTTGGCGGAAAGCATGCTAATAATAGCAGGCACACAGGACTCTGGCCCAGTAATGAAAACAGAGTTCCATAAATTTTTCTGGCAAAAACTTTGTCAGTTATACAACATAAAGCTGAATTATTCTGATTAGGTAATAGAATAGAAAACAGATTAAATTAAAGCAACAGTTTTGTTTCAGTTTAATTTAGATTCTGGCTTAGAGAGTAAATGCTGAAAAATTTACATTTGAAAGCCCAGACTTAGCCAAAACTGCAGTATGAGTATAAAATATATAATTTACAGCATTTTCATGGTATCCTGCTGGCATTTTAGTTTCCAAGCGTTAATTCAAGGAAGCACCCAATGTATAACTGCATGTAAGTTCAAGAATTCAGAAATAACTAAAGAAATTATAATGTTACAGAACAGTGGGTTCCCATGGAAATCCATTGTCTGTACTGAAATCCCCTGGTGATTTTGAGTTCCACCCCTCTCATAAGCACAACAGTGACTTGAAAGTTAGAACACTGTAATTTCTACAGACTTTCAAGAATTATGTCTATCTCTCTGGTTATACACAAATGAAATATTGAGAAAGATTTTAAATATAATTGCAGAAGAAATAGGATAGAAAGAATTATTCAAGTTAAACCAAAATGATCCCATTTGTTTAGTGTAAATCTAGAATTTTTATATTTCAAATTGCTATCTGATAGAAGTTACATATTGAAAAATATTAAGTTCTAGTCAGAAATGAAAGCTTTGACATACAGAAAAATACCCTCATTATATTTCTTTTGACTACTGTATCAGATTAGGTCATCATATATTAATTTATCTATTTAAACATTGGGTTATAAAGTAGTCTAATACTCAAAGGTAGTCTCACAACAATTGATGACATATTTTTTCCCTACAAAATTCATATAAAATAGATTTTTATGTTTCATGTCCTTATCTTTGTTATTGCTTCTTTGTGTTCAGTCAGGAATTATATTAAACACTTTCTATGATTTGTGGTCAGCAAACATGCTAACAACTTGCAGCATGCTATCAACAGTGTCTATTTTAAAGCAATTTTGCCTTGCAAAGTTATTCACAAGTAATTTTCTTGAGACAGGGAAACATAATCATTAACACTCTGAAGCCACTCTGACCTAGGTCAGACCCGGGGAAAACAGCTGCTTCATAATGATATCTAATTTCCTTGTAAATCCTGTTCAGATAAATTAATAAATCACAACTTGCTATCAGGCCGTGGTAAACCACCCTTTCAAACCACAGTCCTACAGAGATTATTTGAAAGCATATTATACAACCATCTGAAGGGTCAGGTGTTGTCAACTGGAGCATTAAAAACTCATTTATACCTGTTTACAGCTAGCTGATATCAAAGGCCCACAAGTTGGGAAGCAGAAATATAATGTACTCATAATTTTGTCAAGCCACCTTTGACTCTCGATGTACAAATGAAACAAGAAACCTACTGCCTCTAAAACACCAACAGTGGTTCCTCTACAAGAGGAATTCAGGTGACTAAGTATAAAGCAACATACTCTGGGGTATCCTATCTGGCCCTGAGCTGCTGCTCCAGAAAAATCCCAGTGTACCACAGTCTTGTATCTCATTCTCCAGCCCTAGGCTTGTCTTGATTGTCTTGAATCATCTAAAATGGGACTAAACAATATTTAGACATCTCCATTGCTCTTTCATTGTACCTTAAGGGAAAAAATTGTTTTCCACAATTTACTACTAATCTGCACATAGGGTTTGTGTCCAGAATATTATTCATGAACAAAAAATCCAGCTTTCCACACCAGTAAATGCACAGATCACATTTACAGTAAAGTGAAGAATTTAAGTATGAGAGTAATGCTATACAAAAGTAATAAAATAGCAGCTAGCAGCAGATTTCTTGGTATCAGGACAGGTATCTGAGGAAAGGTGAAGAAGCACCAACTACATCAGAAGGTGATATAATTTCTGCATTCTCCTGTATGCTTATCCCCTAGAAAAATTAAATGCTCTACAGCTTCTGAAAAACCTCCCCATATAGATACATATTACTCCTAGACCTACCAACTAGAATAAAAATGACCCTAAGTGCAGCAGCAGGTTGTCCCTATGTGCCAAAATTTGAGCCAGTGGGAAACACCAGTCTGGCTGAACACACAAATTTGGTTCGAGCTCAAGAGAAAAAGAGTGTATGAACTTTGGAAGAAGGGGGACACCACTCAGGACTATAAGATGAGGTTATACCAGGCTGCAATTAAAAGAGTCAAGGCTCAGCTACGATGCAATCTGGGTACTGCCATAAAAGACAACATTTTTTTTCTTCTCTAAGTATATTAACAACAAAAGCAGCATTAAGGAGAATCTCCGTCCTTTCTTGTATGCTGTGAGAAACATGGTAACAAAGGATGGGGAAAAGACAGAGGTACTTAATTTCTTCTTTTCCTCAATCTTTAGTAGTTCAATCATTCTTGGATTACCCAAAGGTTACCCCCTGAACTGGATGACGGAAATGGAGAGCAGAAAGAAACCCCCATAATCCTAGAGGAATTGGTCAGTGACCTGCTGCTCTTTTTAGACAGATACAAGCCTATGAGACCAGACAGGATCCACCCAAGGTTACTCATGGAGATGGAAGAGCTCACTGAGCTCACTTTTCATCATTTACAAGCAGTCCTGGGTAACCAAGGAGATCCTGATGATCTGGAGGCTAGCAAATATGAGACCCATCTATGATAAATTCTGGAAGGAGGATCTAGGGAACAGGTCTGTCAGTCTGACCTCTGGGGAAGGTTATGGAGTAGATCATCTTGAATGCCACTGTGGATGTTGTCTACCTATACTGTAGAAAAGTCTTTGATGTCATTTCCCACAGGATTCTCCTGGAGAAACTGGTTGTCCATGGCTTGAACAGGTGCATTCTTCACTGGTTAAAAAACTGTATGAACTGCTGAGCCCAGACAGTGGTGTTAAATGAAGTTAAATTTAGTTGATAGACAGTTCCTAGTGGTGTTCCTCAGGGCTCAGTATTGGGGCCAGACCTGTTTAGCATCTGCATGAGTAATCTAAATGAGACAATTAAGTGCACCCTCAGTTTACAGATGAAAACAGGTTGGGAGGGAGTCTTGATCTACTTGATTGTAGGAAGGTTCTGCAGAGAGATCTGGACAGACTGGATTGATGGGCAGAGACCAATTGTATGAGGTTCAACAAGACAAAGTATCAGGTCCTGCACTTGGTTTATAATCCCGTGCAGCACTACAGGCTTAGGGAAGAGTGGCTGGAAAGTTGCCCAGTATAAAGTGACTTGTGGGTGTTGGTCAATAGCCAGTTGAACATGAGCCAGCACGTGCCCAGGTGGCGAAGGAAGCAATGGCATCCTTGCATCAGAGACAGTGCGGCTGCAGGGTGAGGACAGTGATCCTCCCCCTGAACTTGGCACTGGTGGGGTCGCACCTCGAGTACTGTGGTTTTGCACCTCTTACTACAAGAAAGACATTGAGGTGCTAGAGCGTGTCCAGAGAAGGGCAACAGAGCTGGTCTCTAGCACAAGTCTGATGAGGAGCAACTGAGGGAGTTAGGGTTGTTTAGCTTGGAAAAAAGGAGGCTCGGGGGACACCTTATTACTCTCTATAACTACCTGAAAGAAGTCTGTAGTGAGGTGGGGATCAGTCTCTTCTCCCAGGCGGCAACTGACAGGACAAAGGACATGGTCTCAAGTTGCATCAGAGGAGGTATAGATCGGGTGTTAGGGAAAATTTCTGCATTAAAAGGGTTGTCAAGCATTCGAACAGGGTGCTCATGGAAGTGGCTGGGTCACCACCCTGGAAGAATTTAAAAGAGGTGGAGATGTGGTGCTTAGGAACATAGTTTAGTGGTGGACTTGGCAGTGTCAGGTTTACAGCTCGACTTGATGAACTGAAATAATTCTGTGGTTATGTGATTCTAAAAGTTGTGTGGATTCTTTCACTGTTGCTAAAAACCAAATCAAATCAAAACAAAACCAATCCCCTTTTTATAAATTTAATTGAAGTGCCTGAGCTTTTAAATATATGCAAAACCCATTCAGATTTCAACAGTAAAGTTTTATATGACAATGCAATGCCTGATACTGGTTTTCTCAGTATTAAACTATATGCAGAGCAATGTTTGTGAATATATTTGTATAGTGCAGTGAAAAGATTTTGAAATGCATAGCAATTCAATGCTATCCTGCAATCTTTGTATATCCATTTTCTTCTGGTCTTAGCCAAGAAATCCCATTAACCTCAATGTCAGAAGACTTAAAAAGCAGAAAAGTATTTCTTAACTATATTTCTTTGTACAACAGATACCATATAAATTGTTGAAACATTTTTAATTATTCTATGTTTCTATCTGATATTGAATAGCCTTCATGTAAAATACTACTCAGTAAAGAAGGAAAGTATGAAAAACTGGGTTATTTTAACTATTACATTTTAACTATTTTAAATTTTAACTATTAAAATTGTGCTTGCTAATATTCCATGTAAATTTTTAGGAAACCTTTAGAAGTAACAGATGATGAAGAGGGAGTTTGTTTGGCAAGTTTAGTAGTGCCGATAATTAGCTAATTACAGTACAGTACAACTGTGCCAATTACATCTTGGTCATTGACAAAGCTATTGTTAATGATAGGGGTTGTGTTTTCAGCCTGGTTTTCTTTTCTTTTTTGTTTAGCTTTGGGGGTTATTTCTCATAAATGAAAAGATAAATGCTTTAGGATTGGGGATTTTTTAATGTTAAATCCTTCTTTTAAAAGTTCTTTATTTTTTGAACTAAATACTTCTTAGTAAGAATATAAATTAAAATATGTAAGCCGTTCACCCTTAAATTTATATCTCAGTGCATCATCACGTTACTCAAAAAATTAAGCTCACAATAGCTAATCAGCACATTAATGGAGGCTGATGATAAAACAAAAAAAGAGTCTAAAAAGCCTGTTATTTCTGGATCAATTCAATTTTTATTAGAATATAATGTAAAGATTTTAGAAAATATAAATTCAAATAGATTTCTGGAAAGCCATAATTACATGACTGATAGAAAGTGGACACTTAATTCAGATTTGCTATTAAATTTTTGCTGAGCTTTGAAGAATAAAAAACATTGGACAGAATACAATGAGTTTTTATTATATAACGGTTAAAGACGTTTCACTATTTCTTCACATCACTGACAACAAGACATCCTTACCAACTTAAAAAACCACAACCAAAACCCAACAGCCTACATCTAATCCAACTCTTCACTACTCATAAACAATTATAGCTAACTAATGCATCTAAACTAAGGTTGTGTATCCAGGTAATAGAGGCATAGTCAAGATGATGGAATGTTTACAATGCTTAGAACACATTTAGTGGAACCACAGGCAGTGGGATGGAGCACACCCTCAGCGAGTTGGCAGATGGCACCAAGCTGATCAGTGCAGTTGGTTCCCTTGAGGCAAGGGACACCATGAGGAAGGGCCTGCCTTGGGGATTGGGACAATGAGAATCCCATGAAGTTCAGCAAGACCAAGGATGAGGTCCTGCACTACCATATGAGCAATCTCCAATTGTGATTCTCCTCTTATTTCAGTCTTATGAGTCTGCAGTTTTAGTACTTCATCCAGCTCTGGAGCTTCACAGCAAAAGAAAGACATGGACCTGTCAAAGCAGGTCCAGAAGGGGACTGTTAAAATGACCAGAGGACTGGAACAGCTATCCTGTGAAGAAAGGCTGAGAGAGATGGGATGTTCAGTCTGGAAAAGAGTAGAGACTCCAGGGAGACCTTACTGTGGCCTTCTAAAGGGGGCTTACAAGAAAGATGTGGAGAGGGACTTTTTACAAAGGCCTGTAGTAAGCTAGGAAAAGGGGCAATGGTTTGAAGTTGAGAGTAAATTTAGATTGGACATAAGGAGGAAATGTTTCACAATGTGTAGTGAGATACTGGAACAGGTCGCTCAGGGCAGTTGTGGTTGCCTCATTATTGGAAGTGTTTAAGGAGAGGTCTGATGGGATTTTGAGCAACCTGATCCAGTGAGAGATGTCCCTAGCACTGGCACTGAGGTTGGAACTACATGTAATTAGAGATTCCTTCCAACCTAAACAATTCTATAATCCTATAATTCTATGATTCCATTATCCTCTGACTCTACAATTTATGACATATCTGATAAAGTTCACACTGAAAACAACACAGAGCAAATATGGGTAATCGGGAACTTAACCTATAAAGTGTGTAACCTATCTGTCACATTTTGAGGTTTCAGACAACCCTGGGCATGTGAAATGGTACCAGACGTCTGTGATTTCACAACTGAATAACATAATGATATGCAGGTGCAGACACCTGTGTTGTAAACATAAACTTACGTATCTCGGTTTGAAGATAAACAGCAATTAAAAAACTGGCAGTGTTAGCAATGACTATAAGCCAGACCAGTGAATGAAACCAATATTAGAGTTAGGTATTCTATGATTAATTTCTGAAATTGCAGAAAATGCTGCTCTTGTGTCATTACCATATTAATGTGTTCTTTTAGTATGTTCTTTAATACTTTTAAATTTATCCTTTAGTTCCCTCTTTTTCTTGAGAATTGTTCTTCCTTTCTTATTGTCACTTCCTATTTAGTGTTACTAACAGTTTTTTTGCTTTTTTTCCTGATATATAGGGTTTTTTTCTTTTTAATTAAGCCTAGAAGACAGAAAAATAACATAATATTTTCTGTTTTCCAGTTGTGTCTGGTTGTACTCTCTTTTGCCTCATCAATTTTGTTTAGAAGTTTCTCACAGCAGTAAAAAAAGTCTTATGCCACTTACACAGTGAACAACAATTTTTCTTGGTTCTTAGGCAACATATTATTTAGCTAATATTAGCATAAATAGTAGACTGCAGTGTTCAAAATTATTTCATATTATATATAATGTTAACAGAAATTTGAGGTAATACTTTTAAAAAAAGAATCCATATTTTAGTTGTTATTCACCATATTTTATGCGTGTCCATTTTGACTTAAATATGTGGTTACAAGTGGATACTAAGCAATATACAGAGGAGGAAAGTAAAACATTATAAAATATATTCACCAGAATTTTGATTCTAATTGATTTAATTTTCTTATTTATATTGAATTCTAGTGCATTTACTGTTTCTGATTTATGTACTATAATTCAGATAAGAGGCAAATTGCATTAAAACAGTTACCTGGCTAATTTCTGAAATTTTAAGCAAATATTGACAATGGCATTTAGTCATCAGTCCAATAAAAGCCTTTGTTTTTTTCAAGGTAGATAATTCTTCTTTTCCTCTACTCAGACAAGGAATCATTAAAAAACCAACACAATTTCTATTTTCACTTGGTGCATATTATATTCTACGGTAGTGATGCTATTTTTCACCTTGTTCAATTACACTTTTATTACTTCAGTGCAATCTATAAAGTAGTTTTTGTTACTTTTCTGCCATGTTTTCATCAATCAGTTTGGAAGATTCAGTTTTTTTGAGCTCCGAATGTACAAGATTAGAACGGAATGTTTTGATCCACAGAGGATCAAAAAATTTAGGTAACATTAAAGCACCTAGCTTTCATATTAAGTGGTTACTTTCAATATCTGGATACTCAGAAGTTAATGTCCTGAGATTCTGGTAGGTATCTGAGTTTAAGTTCCCAAAGTAAAGTGTTAAAGCCCCATAGGATCCCCTGCTGTATCGTGACCATGTTAAACAGCAGAGACTGGCAGTCTTTTAACTCCCCTTCACATTTGCCATATGAATATTTACTTTTCTAGGTTGGCTCAAACTTGACCCTGCTGCCACATATCCAGCTTCTGTCTCAAGTGTCACTAGTGAGTCACCTTTGACAAATTAATTGAGCCCTATATGGCTATTTTTAGAAGACATGAGCCATTTTCCAGACTCTATTGACTATATGGTCCACATAGTCACCATCAATAGTAAGAGATTACATAGTTATCTGACAGACAGCATCTGCCTTACAGGCACATAAATACTGGTTTTATGTGTTTTAATGTTTTACCTTTTTTATATTCTATAGTTATAAGATTGCTGTTTTTTGATTTAGACCTGTTAAAGGTCAGCAAGTTAGGTTTAAAAATATACAGCAGTGATTATTAATTCAGTTAATAAAATTATCAGCTATGAAAAATATTCTAATCAATTTAAAGCACTCTGAAAAATATTGATCTATTAGGTGATGTGCAACAGAGTAACACTAAGTAAATATAACATTTCATGGTATTTAGGATATTTTTTAAAATGTATTGTTATATGGTATTCCTTCTGTTTTCTCTACTTGTTGCCTATTCTCACATCTGCTGTTTGGCACATTGTTCTCTTTGTTGCATTTGTAGAATAATTTGGTTGAATAATCCATTTTTATTCCATCGTTGTACTATTGCCTAGGCTGATACCAGTGTACTTATCAACAGCAATTTCTGAACCTTATTCTGCCAAAACAATCAATAAATCACATTATTTGTGCCTCTGACAGCTTACTGCATGCTCCCAGAGAAAGTGCAACTCACACTATTTGTGCATCTGGGATTGCCATTGTGGACATGCTGTTTGTACATCTGGTACCTTGCCAGACTTACAGTGCCAAATTGGTTAGTTTAAAATATTATCCGTGAAGGTCTCACGGGGACTCAGACAGATTTTACCCTGACTAACAAGGGGAAGCCTAGTGGCCCTCAGGCCTGCTACACTTGCAGATGACCCAGAGAAAAAGCAGATCTTCCTTTCATAAATTTTTCCGTGACAAAAGACCACCCCCTTTAACACTGAGATGTGCGTGCAAAACATTTACCACTTTTGTGTCTCTTCAAGAATTCAAGGATAATTTCAAATTAAAAACTCAACATAGCCTGTATTGATACTGCCTGAGGGACAAAATGTAAGATGTTATGCCCCAGTGGAAACATAAAATGCTTAAAGAATATAGGCAGTGTCAGAGTGGGTGATAATTTTATGCATCAGACAGGTGCACAATGTAAAATAAAAAGGTATAAGAGCAGTTCAGATTGAGAGCACATACTTAGAGGAAACAGGCTTTCACAGAAAGAATAATAGGCTTTCACAGTGGTCCTGCTGAGCAAGAAGATGATTTAAAGATACCAAAATCACTTAGGAAAGAAGAGACTACTTACCTTACCATTTGGCTTTTCTGAGGATCCTCTACCTAATCCTGAGTCCCATAGAATGAAAAATTTGGAAGTTGTCAGACCTTCAGTGCTCCACAAAACATTGACGGGAACTCACATCAACCACCAAGTACAGCCGTCAGGTTTATGGAGTGGAGGGAAATGAATCAGCAAACCTAAAACACAGTTTTCAATTCTGACTTTACCCATAGGTCAATACACAGTGCTATATCAGCATGTTATTTTCCAAAACAGGATAGGATCTTCTTTAAAGCTTCTATTGCTGAAGAAAATTTCTGGAGAGCTTAACTGTAAAAGACTGCTATAAATTAAAAAGTATCATAAAATTGCTGCATAAAGACAAAGAAATAAATCAATATTAAATTTATGAAAATAAAATAGCTTTACTTAGGTATATAAATAAGCTGAAAAACAGAATAACATTTCATTTTCTCTCTTTAAATATATGCTAGATACAAACACTACTTATAAGATGCATTCACTGCAAATTCTTATATCTCTATTAAAAAAATCAGCAACTTCAACATGCATTTTGAGTTCTCTAATTTCAGCACAATAATATTTCTTTTGAAAGACCTTTCCTTACAATACTTTCTGGTAAAAAAGACAAACAGTGAAATTAAATTAAGTGTCTTGAGGCAGGCAGAGATCCAAATCAGGCAATTCTGCTCCTGCTAAGTGATTCCCGTGGCATTCAGCTAGCTTTGTGTTTGAAACAGACTGTTTTGGTCTGGAAGGAGGAAACAGAAAGCAGTTCAGACACTTTTAGCAAGAATGGTGCCAAGGAAAGAAAGTCGATGAATGACACTGAAAACTGTACATGGATTTGCACTTAAGGTTTTGTACACTCTAAGCTGAAACACTAAAGTGACTGCTGAGGCTTTGTATAAGAATCCTTATTGAGTAGGGATTTGAGGCTTAGCAGAAATCCTGGAAGGTTATTAAGATAGAGATCAGCTGCTGCCAAGAGTACAGAATCCTGGAAAAATCCACAGCATCATCTTGATTTTGTAGCATCTGGCTTGCATCACAATTGCCTTGAGCACTGTTATTCTGTGAACTGAATACCCTGTGCCAGGAAAATGGCCTTGAAGAAATAAATATTCACCATGTCAGAATGATGAGGAATGTGAAATAGGAATAGAAAAATGTGAAATAGGAAAAGAATTTAATTTACAAATGTATGCAGCTAATTTTGATTATTTGAAATAAATTGCAGTAAACTTTAGGGTTACCTGAATGTAAGACTGATAAATCCTAAAAAGTCTAGGAATAACTCTTCCCTATCAGGTGTCTTTAACATTTAACTTCAGCACTGTTGGGGTATTTCTTTAAGCTCCTTTTGTCTGTAGACAACTGTACCACATTGTTTTTGATGACAGACTTGCATGTTGAGAAAAATGTTTGGACTGTAATTCCTTAGACAAACAGAAGAAACCAGATATGTCTCTGTTGTGGGCTGATATTTTGGCACTGTTGGACACTTTGTTCTCAGCAGAGAAAAGAACAAGAAAAATTTGGCACTAGACTTTCCTGGCTTCTGGAAGTTGTTCAGATGTTTGCAATTTGTGAGTTTCTGGGACCAGACTAGATTAGATCATTGTTATTTAATACTGGCAGCATATCTGTAACTGCTTGCTGGACTGGATACTTTGTTCTGACCACAATTTTCCCTAGGGGAGAAAAGACAGGCAAAAGAAAAGGGAAATACCATTTTTTTTGCTCCTCTCCCTCTTCAGTTACCTATTCAAATCAGACTACACATGAATTTTTATCAAAGGCTATGTGGTTTCCAGTCTTCTAATAGTTTCTCTTAAAAACCCTGAACAAAACCAAACACAAACTAAACCCATCCCAAGCAAGCAAACAAAAAAAAACTATAACCAAAGCAACCGATATATTCAGACTTCTTTTAATTAAAAATAAAGGCAATCAAGCAAATGAAACCATTTGTGCAAACCTACACGTCAAAAAAACAATTCTTTTTATTGGCAAAAAATAAAATAGCTACACTTAAAACTACCCCTGATTCAGTTAGAAAATAAATAACTAAAGATATTACCTTCAGCTTTGGTTGAATTTATAGTTGTATTAAGTGCATATACAGAAACTTTCTTTAGGTTTCAAGATGAGTAGGTTGAAGATTGTAGCACAAGTAATTCAAGTAATTGGTATCAAGATCGGCTTCCTACATACCCTGCCTATGGTATTTCTGTGTTATTACTAATTTCCTATCTTTTCAGGCTGGTACTGTTTTTATCTTTTTTTAATGTTTCCTCTTTTCTTCACTTCTTCTCCTCAGGATTCCAGAGAAACATATGTGCATGAATCCAAATTTGTCAATGATTTAGCCTTTCCAGCACATTCTACTACTTAACCACAAAAAGACGTCCACCCACATGTGATAAACTTGGAATTTGTAGCAATTTGAGTGTCTCCTAATTACCAGTACAGTCAAATCAACCTGACCAAAGGGATGTTCCATTCCATATGACATCTGCTCAGATAGAAAAGCTAAGAGAAAGAAGGAGGAAATGGAGGGAGCACTCATTATTTATGGTCATCTTCTGGAGAAACCACTATGTGTACTGAAGCCCTTCCTGAGAAGCAGAGGGACACCACCTGTTGATGGGAAGTAGACAATAAATCTGTAGTTTTCCTTTGCTTCTGGGCATGCAAACTCTGCTTCCACTTTATTAAACTATCTTTACTTTGACCCACAAGTTTTTTAGTCTTATCTTCTCCCATCCTGTCTGGCTGAGGAGGGGCATGATAGAGGAACTTGGTAGGCACATGGCATCCAACCAAGGTCAACCCACCAGAGCAATGCTTTATAATAAAAGTTAGAGTGTAAATGAAACATCATAAACACCTTTCAGCCTCTCCAGCTGATGTTGCCGTTGCAGCTTATGTCATTTGGGAGGGGAGATTGGGACAGGGAGACAGAGGTTACAGCAATCAGAAATAATGTGCTATTACAATGACAATGCAGAAGCACCTTTGAAACCTTCAGTATCAAACTGTGTTGCTTCAGCTTTGGTCACATAAGGATGTTTTGACAGATATTTCCTGTCACAGATTTTAATCTTACTGTGTTTTTTAAAAAGGCTGTTGGAAGGAAAGGTGAAATAAAGGAGCATGTATTAACTTCTGTTTTCCATTGTTGGTACTCCTAAATGCGGGGGACTTCACTGTGTTTAGCATTGCACAGAAGTGTAAGAAAAGTTAGCTGCTGCCACAAAGACCTCTATAGTCTCAACTATAAGACACAACAGCCTGGGAATGGGCAAAGGTGTATGAACTCATTGTAAGGTAAGTTGCTTTGCCCACTGTGTCTGGGTGTAATGAACCATCAGCAGTATTCAGCACTGCACTCACAGATCCAAAAGGTGTTCAACATCGCCACTGGAATGTCTATACTGCATTGCCTTTGATAGGAGACTGATGATGGGGGTGAATTCACTGCGGCAGCAGAATTGCTTATCTGGTTTTTTATCTGACCATTTGCCTCAGCCCAGCTTTGCATCTGACATCACCTTCATCTCCTAGGTAAATATGTGCCATCCAGTACTGTGTATCTCAGGAGAGTGGGGTAGTCAGACAGGTAGATGATACATGGGAGCAGCAGGTGGACCTTCTATCCCTTCTCCTTGGTGGAGTTAGGGAATATGCTACAGTTGTCAGGCACAACCATGGACTGAGAAATGCCAAATGTGAGGAACGAACAGGCTTCCTTGCTGTTTGGCTGTGGACTAGCTTTACTTCTGCAAGCTACATGGTCTCTCAATTAATTAGCCAGGTAATTAATCATTGGTAATATTGTTGTGGTTGGTGGGATGATATTGACACAAAGTTAGATCATTCTCAGCATGAACTCATACTCTAAGTGTTTAGTCTTACCTTTCTGACAGCTTAGTCATCTTTGTATCACACACAGAGTACACATGTACTCCGGTTCTGTCTTCCCATATAAGGAGTGAAATTTTGTCTGATTTTCCTTGGTAAAACTATCACATCTGCTGTTTTCAACTAAAATCTTTCTCAAGAAGTTCAGTAATCTTGGATTGTTCTATACTGATGTCTTTTTTCTAGCAGTGATAAATTTTCTCTTACAAATGAGATTTATGTCTTGCTTTTCCCAATGACTATTAAATGCTGATGTTCACACTGGATCATAATATAAACTGAAAAAGATAAAACCGCATTTACACTATTTTTAGAATTTGGAACTGTAGTTTGGTTTTGGCATAAATTCATTTGTGATTTCCATATGTTCAATTTGTAGTGTGATTTTGGTGCAATTTAATTCCTCATTTTTAGAGGAAACAAAACCTGTGATTCTTTTTCAGCTGTATCCCAAAGGTGATCTAATCCCTAAGAGGGACACATGCATTTTTATTTCTTCCTGGAATACTTGTACACTTTGCTAAGATCTCCCTGAGCCTTCCCTTCTTGATGCTGAACAGCCCCACTGTTTCAGCCTTGCTCCTCCTGTGAGATGCCCAGGGCTCTTTATCATCCCTGTAGACCTTAGCTGCACACACTTCAGTTTTCCCACGTCCTTCTTGTTCTGGAGAGCCCAGCACTGAGCTCAGCAGTCCTGATGTGTCTCCCTGAAACTGAGCAGAGCGTAAGGATCACTTTCCTCAGTCTGCTGGGAGCCCTGTGCCTGTGGTAGCCCAGGAGGCACCTGGCTGCCTTTCCCAGGAAGGTTCAGCTTGTTGTCCACCAACACACACACGTTCCTCTCTGTAGAGTTCCTTTCCAGCCATTCTGCAGCTTTTGCTGGAGCAAGAGGTCGTTCCTCCCCAGGGGCAGGACATGGCATTTCCTTTTATAATCATTATGGCACCATTATTATGTTCTATTCTGTGTAACTAGTGATGTTTTAGAATAATTTTTATACTAGCCAGTCTTTAGTTTCTTTACTTTGTTTTACTCTTTACTAGATTTCAGAGATTTTATTCACTCATAATGCTGCAAATAATAAAATTGACTGTATTGATTGTTCAATGTTGGTTTTCAGATTAATATTTCCTAAACAGAAATTATCAATACCTATTGATTTAAGTGTAAATTTTCTATATGGTAAGACCACAACATTTTCTTTTGAATGTGTGGAAATAAATCGTTTAGGTATGAAAAAACCCCACATTTTTTTTCTGTAGAAACTTCTATAGATTATACATTATGTTTTACACACATTTTAAGGTGTACTTCCCAGGATTATAGTTATCCCTTAAAATATACAGCATGGCTTTCTCATTTTTAACCTTTCTTTCATGCTATCTTTAAAATAACATATATACATACTAGCAGCATTATTGTGCAGTTTACAAGCCTGGTACCCTGAGGCAGTATATTTTCACTTGGTTTGAACACATATTGAGCTTTTCCTTTTCTTTGTAATTTAAGTACAGGTGTTCTACAGTCTTCAGTGTACCAAGTTTTTGTCATCCTTTCTGAGAGCTATCTAGGGCTCCTTTTCTATTCCTCAGGGAAAGGTGGAATTACTGCCAACAGTTTTTCTTTCCTTATCTTGACCTGGTGGCTTAGTGGCTCCTGTGATGTTGTCTGGTGACTTTCATCCACGCTCCTGCTGCGTGAGCAATGCTGAGCCTCGGCTGCAGCGTCTCTCCCCAGTCACTTGCTTCTGTTCTTTTAACTGAGTGAGGATAATTACTTCACTGGGATACAGTCAGCTCCCACTGAAGTCAAGAGAGCTAATGGAATCTCAAATAGCTAATAGAAGAACTGCTTTGTTTCATGTGGGGTTAAATACAATGAAGTTGGTTCAGTGTGATATCCATTTCAAACAACAGTACTATGACCAAACTCAGTTTCTAGGACAGAGTTCTCATTTTATTTGGACTGTGTGTTCCTAAGGATCCATTTGTCTGACAGTACTACAGTTTGATATAACAAATTATTTATATGTGTGTTTATTGGAGGTTCATAAATATTTTGAAAATAATAGTGGAAAAAAAGCCCCCTTTTTTATTTTATATATTTCTAGTTGGGACTGTCATAATATCTTTTTGATTGATTATGAACAAAATATAAATAAACCACCATATTTTTCTTCCCAAAATAAAACAAATATAGGAGCAAATTAAAAAACACTCCTATTTTACAATGAAATAAAACTAAGTAAAATTTAAAAAATAGATATTTGTTTTTCCTGCATTCCAACATGTCACACAGATAGAAAGACTGACAAAGATACAGAAAATAAACAATGGCACAGTGAACAAACAAATCTAAAGTTAATTATTTTAATAGTTCTGTTTCCAAGATGCATTCTACCCTACTGAAAGGGATTTATCTGTTTATCCTGCAATTTCTATTTGAATTGAAATAATGGATGTGGTATATTAATAACTTTTTTACTCAGTCATTAAATTTAATAAAAGTTAAAATATCTCTATAGATACGTAATCTAGTATGAATGATATATATGCACACATAAGCGTATGTACATAACATATACATATAACTGATGTATAAACCGATGTATGTAGGAGTATATGTATGTGTTTAAGTTTGTTTATGCACACAGATATACATTGATTAAATAGGAAACTTCTTCACTAAAATCACAGTATTTCAAAGCTATTAATGAAAGCAAAACCAGCTGAGGAATGGATTTCTGAGATCGGGTAAACACTATTTTCTTTTTTATACTTATCTAGTTGTAATCAGAATTCAACCTTTCTCTGTTAAAACATGTAGAAGAGGAAGAGTAAAAACAATAGGGAATTATTTATTAGCATTAAAATATCTCGTGTGGATCATAATCCAGAAAAAAATATGATCAGACCTTCAAAGGCATCCTTCCAGTATCAAAGTTCATAATTTCCACTTCACCTTGAAAGCATCACTCAGTGATGCTGCTTTGCTCTGGTCACCAAGAACGATCTCTGGATATTGCCCCAGATTCATTTTACATGCAATTAGCAAGAGCTTCAAATTTTCTAATCAAAGTAGACTGATGGACACAGAAGCATACAATCTGTAAAAGAGGTGAAACAGCACAAAATATTTCTTCAGTGTTAATATGTCTGATGCTTCATTACATTTTCTCTTCTTAATTTTTCCTTTTCCCTTTAAGTCATTAAAAAGAATTATTTTTATCTCTGTAGGAATCATTTAAGAAAATTTCAAGCAAGTTATCTGCTAGATACCTACCTAGATTCCTAACAGTGGATTTTTGCAATTGTCGTGGTTTGACCCTGGTCGGATGCCAGGCACTCAGGGAAACCAACCACCCACTCACTCCCCCCACAACTGGACAGAAGAAAAGAAGAAAAAAAAAATTCAAAGCGTTCATGAGTTGAGATAAGGACTCTGGGAGAAGATCACAGGTGAAAACAAGCAGGTTAAACTTAAAGATATGAAAGCAAATTTATTACACTAACAGAAACAAAGTAGACTAATGAGAAATATAATGAGGTTTTGTAGAACACCTTCTCCCCCCTAACTCCCTCCTCTCAGCTCTATCTCCTACCCCAATGGCGCAGGGAGACAGAAAACGGGGGGTTTTTATCAGTTCATCCTCTGCGGCTTCTTCCTGCTCAAGAATTGGAGCCATCCTTCCCTGCTACTCTGTGGGGTCCCTTCTGGGAGACAGTTCTCCAGGAACTTCTCTGACATGAGTCCATCTCACATGCAAGAGCGTTCTGCAAACTGCTGAAACGTGAGTCCATCCCTACAGGCAGCAGCCCCACTCAAGCTGCTGCGGCGTGGGTCACTCCTCCATGGGGTGCAGTCCTTTTCAAGTGTCCCCCTGCTCCAGCGTGGGCTCCTCCACGGCTTCAGGTGGATCTCTGCAGCCCCGTGGGCCTCCATGGGCTGCAGGGGCACAGCTGCTTCACCATGGCCTTCACCACAGGCCACAGAGGAATCTTGGCTTCGGCTCCTCTACCTCCTCCCACTCCTTCATTGACCTTGATGCCTCCGTGTTGTTTTCTGCTCACATCTTCTCACTCTCCCCCTCATCCCTGGCTGGAATTAAAACTGCACCACCAGGATGGTTTT
Organism: Atrichornis clamosus; assembly: GCA_013400975.1. Taxonomy (NCBI): domain Eukaryota; kingdom Metazoa; phylum Chordata; class Aves; order Passeriformes; family Menuridae; genus Atrichornis; species Atrichornis clamosus. The sequence continues at coordinate 140,314 of WBMZ01005813.1, forward strand.
GAATTCCTTCTTAAATCCGTTATCACAGAGGCGTTACTGCTACTTCTAATTGTCCCAGCCTTGGCCAGCAGCATGTCCATCTTTGCAGCCAGACAGACATTGGCCCTGCTGGACATGATGGTGGGAGCTTCTGGCAGCTTCTCACAGAAGCCACCTCTGTAGCCCCCTCACTACCAAAAACCAGGCCTTGCAAACCCACAACAGCAATTAAATAATTTTTTCCTGTATGTGAACAAAAAGCAGTAAAAACACAAANCAATTAAATAATTTTTTCCTGTATGTGAACAAAAAGCAGTAAAAACACAAAAACTAGAAGCCATTTTCCTTTGTTATTTCATTCAGCTTTTTCAAGCTGCTATGTTAAGCTTCTTTATGCTTTCATATGACAGAATTTTTTTCACAGTATGTGTAAAGCTGATGGACTAACTGGCTAACACAGAGAAATGACAGGCTATGCACTACCACTGGAAGCTCAGATTTTCCAATGTTTTCCAATGAACAAAAGATTTATGGCCATAAAGTTGTGAAGGATCAAAATGTCATAAGAATAGATTATTTAAAAGTTTCCATTTCAATTTGTATCACCATTTACATATACTACATAGAAAAATAAGACTTCACTGGGAGATATCAGTTGGAGAAAAAATAGGAAGAAAAACTCCTTTATGAACCATGCATATGACCACAATGAATTCAAAGAGAATTTACTAGATTAACGCCAATTAATAGAATTGTTATATTTGTTGGGAAAATATTCTCACAGAAACACCGTGGCTGATGTTAAAGAACACTTCTGGAGCTTGACTAGTCCAACCTCCTGCCCGGAGCAGGTTCAATCTGAGCTTCTTGAACAAGGCCATGTCCAGTCATATCTTGCTTATTTCCAAAGATGTAGAGTTCACAACCTCACGGCCCACTTCAGTGTCTGACCATCCTCATAATAACAGAGCTTTTTTTTATCAAATTTCTTGTGTTTCAGTCTGTGCCCTCTTGTCCTGTCACTGGACTCTACTGAGAAGAATCTGACTTCATCTTTTTTACTCCTTTCCATCAGGTATTTATACACATGGATAAGATACCACTGAGGCTTCTCTTCTCCAGACTGAACAGCCACATCTCTCTGATGCTTTCTCCTATGTCAGATGCTCCAGTCTCTTAATCATTCTCCTTGCTGTTTTCTGGGCATCAGTTTGTCCATCACTACCAGCAGTAAAAATATTTCTCACCAAGGCTGAACAGAGAGGAAAGATTCCATGCCTTGACCTGCTGGCAATGACCTGCCTACTGCTGCTTAGGAGGCCATTGGTCACCTTTGTCATGAGAGTGAATTTCTCAAAGTCTCTTTGAATTGTGAAACTAAAAGAAGGGTTTCTGCTTCTCTGCTTCTGATAAGACTTGTTCCATTTAGCAGTTTATAATACATGACTAAAGAAACTGCAACTAAATGACTGAAAAGAGGCCACCTGACGTGGTGGTGCATTTTTCCACTGCCAGAGGCTGCAGTATGTTCTTAGGAATTCTTGTTAGGCCTCAGCCTGGGGAAATGAGTTAGGCCATGTAGTTTCCATCAACCTTTTCAGAAACTCCTATGTGACTAATACAAGGGACAGCACTGTACGTGCCAGGAGCAAACCAAGGAGGGAAAAAAGAGGTAGTTGTCCCCTCGGAATATCTACCCTTGCCTGAATCATCCTGGAGATATACTGATGACTAACGCAGTCCTAAGTGGGGCCCTTTGAGCTTTCCTGGACTGCAGCAGGCTGCACCTCCCTCTAAGAACCACTCATAGCTTGCAAACTCTTAGGTATGTGATACTCAGAGGACAATTGCCAAGAGATGATGTCAGGACCTGGGCAGTTATACCTGCTCCTCAAGACTCAATAGTTTTCACTTGTTGAGAAATGCAAAAACATCTAGCATGAGCATTTCACTGAGCTCAAGGGGAATTTTTAACAAGTATACTTTTGTACATACTGCTTTGTGACTGTGTGTGTGCTTGTGTGAATTGCTTTAAATACCCTATAGTAAGAACAGTATGAATATTATCATCTCAGATCTATAGTTAAGTTACTGATGTGTTTATAATACATTCTATTGAATCATTTTGTGTTAAATGGTTGATGATTGGGTACTGCTGAATCCTTACACATTAAACATGGATCAAATCCGAGTTTGGCAAAGGGATCCACTCTGAACCTCATGACTCAATGGAAGGGTCTCCCTTACTCCTTTGAACTGCTACCCTCTGTCACCCTTACCCCTTTGCATAAACCATTTTAGATAAATTCTAATCTGTTTTGTCCCTGAATGCTCCACATATGAGGTAAGTTAATAGAGTAAACCTTGCCACAGAAGTGTATCACACTTTCACAAATTTATGTCACACCTGCTTTTGCTGATGCCTTTTGTGGTGATTCTTTAAGTGACCTAAACCACTCATTCATGACACCTGTCTAAATATTCACATATGTTACCATGACAGGGATGTATTAATTTCTGAAATAATCCTCAAGTGTAAGTCAGACAATCCTCTTACCCTAGTTTTACACCAGAAGAATTCAGGATAGAAGGGATTAAGCACAGAGTCAAACCCAAGGAGCCAGCTTCAAGGACAGGCTCAACCTGGTATATGTTCACTCAGTCTGTGCTCCAGATCAACTAGAAATGAGAAAATTACTTTCATATCACTTTAGTATACAATGAAGTTAATGTACAGGCTGATGCTTATCTGTAAGCAGAGAAAAGGAAGCATTTAAGTTCCTGCATCGATCAATAAAGGCCTCCATTTTATACAACTCAAATATCAGGTAAAGCCTAGAGCTAGCCAATAGGAAAACTTGAAGCATGTATATATATTCAAATTCCTAATACTTTCTAGTGCTTAGTGACCTGAATCAGTGCTGACATTTTACTTTTAAAAATTACATGATCATTAGATATGCATTACCAAAACCACCTCAACATGTCTTACCCAGAAAAGAAGTGAAAAAGACATCATTCTTAACAGTTTAATGTGTTTTCATATTGAAATACTGAATAACAGGAGTTCAAATACTTTTTAGATGGACCTCTCTCTGCATGAACTGGAAAATAAATATTAGACACATGTGAGTAGAAGATTATGAATATGAAGAAAATTGTGAACATGAAGAAAATTCATTAATTATGCTGAAAGAATTTTGTGAAATTCCTGTTCAGACAAATATTTTTCACTTCTGTTTTTGTTTAGTAGGTTTCTTAAAACAAATGTTAATTGTAGAATTTAATGAATAAATAATTCTGACAACATTGAAATTTTAACATAATGTAAATAGCATAATTATTTTTCCTCAATTTTTTTTCATGTGAAGACTAGGACTTGTGTTCAAATAGAATAGCAGAATCATTTAGGTTGCAAAAAATATTTAACATCATCAAGTCCAACTGTTAACCCAGCACTGCCAAGGCCACCAATAAACCATGTCCCCAAGTGCCATATTCATCCTTCTTTGAAACACCTCCAAGAATGGTAACTCCACCCACCAGTTTCTGGGCAACCTATTCCAATGTTTGACAACCCTTTTGATGAAGAAATTTTCCCTAATACCCAACCTAAACCTCCCCTGGTGGGAGGCTATTTCTTCTCATCTTATCACTTGTTAATAGGGAGAAGAGCCTGACTCCCATCTTGCTGCAGCCTCCATTCAGGTAGTGGTACAGAGGGATAATGTCCTCCCTGACTTCCTTTTCTCCAGATTGAACAACCCCCGTTCTCTCAACCACTCCTTATAAGACTCTTTCAACTTTGTTGCCCTTGTTTGGCCATGTTCCAGTACCTCCATATCTGATATAACATTATATATAATTTGTCCCAAACTTGATATTTACATTAAAGCCTAATTACTGTAAGTAAAAATAGATGTAGAAGAAAAAGAAACCTGGAAGCCGTACATTTTAGTCATCATTAGGGCAATATCTATAACAATATAAATTATTATTTTAATGCCTGGGAAAAATGCAGCCAGATGGTGTCTTTCATGTGCCAAGTTAAGACTAGAAGCAATATTTGACCAATAGCCTTTGAACTCACCGTTAAAAGTGAAGGTTTAGCTGTGAACCTCTGACACAGCTAGTACTACATCATAAAATTGCTTTAATATGTTTGTTGAATTTAATGTAATGTGGCACTAAACTGACAAAAAATGACCTTGTTCAGTAGGCAGCAGGTTTGATTTAATCTATGAGACAATGACAGAGAAGCAGATGCAAACACTAGAAATCCTCTTATTCATTTTAGTCCCTGTGAAGGATGAGTTTTACTGTGGAATTGGAAAGTACATACTAAAGCACCTCAAGAAATGGGGGATGTCTCATCTGCTGGCTGCGTGAAGACTTACCGTCCCCTTTACATGCACTGTGCATCAGCCTGAAGAGCAATATCCAGAGTCATTAACATGATCAATAATGGCAGGGAAAGTCAGTTCCTATTAACATTTGCCTCACTATACTTAGGTTTCTTGTGCCTGTAAATAGTTCTCTTTCTACTGACAAGTCGGTTTGGCATAAATGGTTTCAGGGAATCTTAACTTTGCCAGCATGCCTTCTTCTAAAGCTAAATTCCTTCCTTTGAACACTTTCTTTTTTTTTTTACAATTCACCCATTGACTGCCTTTGCCTTAATTTTTTTTCTTGATTTTTTTTTCTTTATCTCCTAAAAGTATCTGTTATTTAAGCAAAAGTTTGAGACATTTACATGTTATGCTAGCATCACTTCAGCATGCACTATGGGTCATGTGACAAAGTTGCTGTAATTCTAACACATTATACTTGCTTAGAGACAAATGAAAATAAGATGTTTCTCACTGAAATACTCGATATCACTTGACTAAAAATCAGATTCCTTGTTCTGAGTTGGAATATATAACGCTAAGTAAGACACGTATATTGTCTATAGTTACCAGTGAAAAATCATTCTTTTGAGAAAGGGTTCATTGCAAAACCCCGTGTGCAACAGAGATGCTTCAATTGTCAATAGAAAATGTTAAACATGCTAAACATACTAAAGCCATGCATGTGTGATATTCTTCTCAGTAGCCATGTGTACAACAATTAGACCTTATGTCTTCTATGTTAGATTGAAAGCTCAAAAGCATGTAGTGAATCTAGTTGCATGTTCATCTGAATGCAGGCAACAGCTATCACATTTTTGAAAACTTTCTTATTAACTGTTGCATAATAGAATCATGCTGTTTTTGAAAGATCTTGTTTCTCCTGAGATGTACTCTCCAGAGGCAATTATGGTCCAGATCCCAGTTTGCCATGCTAAATTATATTTGGAGCTGGTATAATTAATTGATCTTTCAGATATTGGTATTTCTAAACTGGAAATAGATTAATAAAGTAGAATTAATTCTCTTTTGAATTTCTTATTTTCTCCATTTCATATAAACGCAGTGTAGGATGACACATGTAGGTGCAGGTATCAGTTGAATCCCACCTTTTCTGTCTGTGAATGTTTCTGATTCCTGAAACTGATATTGAAGAATGAAAGTAGAAGATATTTGGGGGGAAGGGGGCAAGAAAGCAACCTGCCTATACTAATTAGTGATGTGATCCTTCCTTATTTTCTGAGAAGTTAATTCATTTAAAGGAAACAAGGAATGTTATAGATTAATGAGCCAGATCTAGCAATTTATTGTCCTAAGAAAACCTAAAATATGGACATCTAGAGAGGGAAAAGAAAAAAAAAAGGAAAAAAATGTAGGAATTACTATAGCATCTTAAAACTAAAAGATAAAAGAGAGTGAAAAAAGGGAAGGGAAGG